>ONZH01012163.1:0-55125 GCA_900303285.1 Rhinella marina | reverse complement strand
ACAGTTGCCAATTATAAGGCCTATATATTTTTATAGTTCAAGGTACACAGCCGTGTACTAACTGTTCAGACGGTGGGTATTAACACCAGGTATTTAAATTAGTTTGCAAGAGAACGCACAGTACAGTTGCCAATTATAAGGCCTATATATTTTATAGTTCAAGGTACACAGCCGTGTACTAACTGTTCAGACGGTGGGTATTAACACCAGGTATTTAAATTAGTTTGCAAGAGAACGCACAGTACAGTTGCCAATTATAAGGCCTATATATTTTATAGTTCAAGGTACACAGCCGTGTACTAACTGTTCAGACGGTGGGTATTAACACCAGGTATTTAAATTAGTTTGCAAGAGAACGCACAGTACAGTTGCCAATTATAAGGCCTATATATTTTATAGTTCAAGGTACACAGCCGTGTACTAACTGTTCAGACGGTGGGTATTAACACCAGGTATTTAAATTATTTTGCAAGAGAACGCACAGTACAGTTGCCAATTATAAGGCCTATATATTTTTATAGTTCAAGGTACACAGCCGTGTACTAACTGTTCAGACGGTGGGTATTAACACCAGGTATTTAAATTAGTTTGCAAGAGAACGCACAGTACAGTTGCCAATTATAAGGCCTATATATTTTATAGTTCAAGGTACACAGCCGTGTACTAACTGTTCAGACGGTGGGTATTAACACCAGGTATTTAAATTAATTTTGCAAGAGAACGCACAGTACAGTTGCCAATTATAAGGCCTATATATTTTATAGTTCAAGGTACACAGCCGTGTACTAACTGTTCAGACGGTGGGTATTAACACCAGGTATTTTAAATTAGTTTTGCAAGAGAACGCACAGTACAGTTGCCAATTATAAGGCCTATATATTTTATAGTTCAAGGTACACAGCCGTGTACTAACTGTTCAGACGGTGGGTATTAACACCAGGTATTTAAATTAGTTTGCAAGAGAACGCACAGTACAGTTGCCAATTATAAGGCCTATATATTTTATAGTTCAAGGTACACAGCCGTGTACTAACTGTTCAGACGGTGGGTATTAACACCAGGTATTTAAATTAGTTTTTGCAAGAGAACGCACAGTACAGTTGCCAATTATAAGGCCTATATATTTTATAGTTCAAGGTACACAGCCGTGTACTAACTGTTCAGACGGTGGGTATTAACACCAGGTATTTAAATTAGTTTTGCAAGAGAACGCACAGTACAGTTGCCAATTATAAGGCCTATATATTTTATAGTTCAAGGTACACAGCCGTGTACTAACTGTTCAGACGGTGGGTATTAACACCAGGTATTTAAATTAGTTTTGCAAGAGAACGCACAGTACAGTTGCCAATTATAAGGCCTATATATTTTATAGTTCAAGGTACACAGCCGTGTACTAACTGTTCAGACGGTGGGTATTAACACCAGGTATTTAAATTAGTTTGCAAGAGAACGCACAGTACAGTTGCCAATTATAAGGCCTATATATTTTATAGTTCAAGGTACACAGCCGTGTACTAACTGTTCAGACGGTGGGTATTAACACCAGGTATTTAAATTAGTTTGCAAGAGAACGCACAGTACAGTTGCCAATTATAAGGCCTATATATTTTATAGTTCAAGGTACACAGCCGTGTACTAACTGTTCAGACGGTGGGTATTAACACCAGGTATTTAAATTAGTTTGCAAGAGAACGCACAGTACAGTTGCCAATTATAAGGCCTATATATTTTATAGTTCAAGGTACACAGCCGTGTACTAACTGTTCAGACGGTGGGTATTAACACCAGGTATTTAAATTAGTTTGCAAGAGAACGCACAGTACAGTTGCCAATTATAAGGCCTATATATTTTATAGTTCAAGGTACACAGCCGTGTACTAACTGTTCAGACGGTGGGTATTAACACCAGGTATTTAAATTAGTTTTGCAAGAGAACGCACAGTACAGTTGCCAATTATAAGGCCTATATATTTTATAGTTCAAGGTACACAGCCGTGTACTAACTGTTCAGACGGTGGGTATTAACACCAGGTATTTAAATTAGTTTGCAAGAGAACGCACAGTACAGTTGCCAATTATAAGGCCTATATATTTTATAGTTCAAGGTACACAGCCGTGTACTAACTGTTCAGACGGTGGGTATTAACACCAGGTATTTAAATTATTTTGCAAGAGAACGCACAGTACAGTTGCCAATTATAAGGCCTATATATTTTATAGTTCAAGGTACACAGCCGTGTACTAACTGTTCAGACGGTGGGTATTAACACCAGGTATTTTAAATTAGTTTGCAAGAGAACGCACAGTACAGTTGCCAATTATAAGGCCTATATATTTTATAGTTCAAGGTACACACAGCCGTGTACTAACTGTTCAGACGGTGTGGGTATTAACACCAGGTATTTTAAATTAGTTTGCAAGAGAACGCACAGTACAGTTGCCAATTATAAGGCCTATATATTTTATAGTTCAAGGTACACAGCCGTGTACTAACTGTTCAGACGGTGGGTATTAACACCAGGTATTTAAATTAGTTTGCAAGAGAACGCACAGTACAGTTGCCAATTATAAGGCCTATATATTTTATAGTTCAAGGTACACAGCCGTGTACTAACTGTTCAGACGGTGGGTATTAACACCAGGTATTTAAATTAGTTTGCAAGAGAGAACGCACAGTACAGTTGCCAATTATAAGGCCTATATATTTTATAGTTCAAGGTACACAGCCGTGTACTAACTGTTTCAGACGGTGGGTATTAACACCAGGTATTTAAATTAGTTTTGCAAGAGAACGCACAGTACAGTTGCCAATTATAAGGCCTATATATTTTATAGTTCAAGGTACACAGCCGTGTACTAACTGTTCAGACGGTGGGTATTAACACCAGGTATTTAAATTAGTTTGCAAGAGAACGCACAGTACAGTTGCCAATTATAAGGCCTATATATTTTATAGTTCAAGGTACACAGCCGTGTACTAACTGTTCAGACGGTGGGGTATTAACACCAGGTATTTAAATTATTTTGCAAGAGAACGCACAGTACAGTTGCCAATTATAAGGCCTATATATTTTATAGTTCAAGGTACACAGCCGTGTACTAACTGTTCAGACGGTGTGTATTAACACCAGGTATTTAAATTAGTTTGCAAGAGAACGCACAGTACAGTTGCCAATTATAAGGCCTATATATTTTATAGTTCAAGGTACACAGCCGTGTACTAACTGTTCAGACGGTGGGTATTAACACCAGGTATTTAAATTAGTTTGCAAGAGAACGCACAGTACAGTTGCCAATTATAAGGCCTATATATTTTATAGTTCAAGGTACACAGCCGTGTACTAACTGTTCAGACGGTGGTGTATAAACACCAGGTATTTAAATTAGTTTGCAAGAGAACGCACAGTACAGTTGCCAATTATAAAGGCCTATATATTTTATAGTTCAAGGTACACAGCCGTGTACTAACTGTTCAGACGGTGTGTATTAACACCAAGGTATTTAAATTAGTTGCAAGAGAACGCACAGTACAGTTGCCAATTATAAGGCCTATATATTTATAGTTCAAGGTACACAGCCGTGTACTAACTGTTCAGACGGTGGGTATTAACACCAGGTATTTAAATTAGTTTGCAAGAGAACGCACAGTACAGTTGCCAATTATAAGGCCTATATATTTTATAGTTTCAAGTACACAGCCGTTGTACTAACTGTTCAGATGGTGGGTATTAACACCAGGTATTTTAAATTATTTGCAAGAGAACGCACAGTACAGTTGCCAATTATAAGGCCTATATATTTTATAGTTCAAGTACACAGCCGTGTACTAACTGTTCAGACGGTGTGTATTAACACCAGGTATTTAAATTATTTTGCAAGAGAACCCACAGTACAGTTGCCAATTATAAGGCCTATATATTTTATAGTTCAAGGTACACAGCCGTGTACTAACTGTTCAGACGGTGGGTATTAACACCAGGTATTTAATTAGTTTGCAAAGGAGAACGCACAGTACAGTTGCCAATTATAAGGCCTATATATTTTATAGTTCAAGGTACACAGCAGTAGTGCCAAATATAGTTTGGTATGTAGCAGAGCACCTAATACACCACTAATGCCTCTCTCTGTCCTACTCCAGCAGCTATCCCTGAATACAGCAGCCGTTCTCTGTAAAGTCTATATTGTAGTAAAGCTATCACTGTACTGCACTATAGTAGCCCTGATAAGGGCTTTTAATCACGCTCCTGCCTGTCCAACAGCTAAAACCTGTCTCTCCCTTCTCCAGCCTCTTGTCCCTGACTAAGTTCACGCAGCATATGCGTACGAGCAGGAAGAGCTGAGTTTTTAATATTCGAGGTCACATGGTTTTTCCAGCCAATCCATGTAGACGCCGTTTTCGCGCTGCCAGCGTGCTCAGCGTGCCTGTCATACCCCCCCTGCATGGTGATTGGTGGAAAAAGAGCGCCAGGGAAGGTGGGAGGGGAAACGAATTCTAAGTGCGCCATCGCCGTTATACTCGAACGAAATCGAGTACGCCGAATAGCGTAGTATTCGATCGAATACCAGCTCAATCGAACACTACTCGCTCATCTCTATACATTACCAATAGATCCAGGAGATGAAAGAGAGAAAGTTTTGAAGGAGGATCTGCATGGTCAGCAGTCAGCAAGGTTACCCAACTTGATACGTTCCAGACCCTGCTGCTGCAAAGGGAATCACTTGCTAACAGACCCCAATGCACCCCAAAATAGTGGAAACTACAGCCACATTTGTCAGATTGTAGTTGCTACCCAGAGATCCCAGCCACTGTAGCCACAGAGACTTTAGCCAGAGAAGAAGTAGTTAGAGGGCTATTGCTACAAACCGCTTGTTCAGCTTATGCTTGGACATCTGGGAGGAATTTGCACTGTGCACAGACATTTGCTGGATGTACTACAACTCCTATTTGGTAAAGAGAGACTTTTGTTATGTTCAATCTGGCATGGTTACGGACTCTGCTAACACCAAAGCCATTGCATCATTTTCAAGTCCCGCCTAGCACCACGTGGACATTTAACATCAAGGGAACCCCTAAACTACCATCAGGAAGGAGAGTAGTACAGAGTATATCCTGAGGGAATATAGGGTGCCCCTCCTTCACTACACCAATCCCAGGGAGTGACGGCCTGAGGGAGTACAATATGACACATCATCACATCATCATCAGGTGCACTACCACACCCATCCTCTGCTCCGGCTTTCCCAGGGGCTTGCTGCATAGGCACTTTTGATAATTTGCAGTTACAGGTTACCACTCTGCCCTAATGGAACTGAGCTCAAAAGCTGCCAAGGAGCAAAATCTGAGGGAAATATCAAGTAATCATCCCCATATGGGTACCGACTTACATATAATTTTTGAGCTCCTGAATGAAGGGTCACTTTACAGTTAAAACCTTCTAGCTGCCAATTTGACTTCATGGGCCAGCCATAAGTGCTTTTATAGACCTCAGCAGAGAACAGCCCAAAAAGGTGCCAGCAGAAAATTTCTGTTTGTGCCAGCTTCCGGGCTCCTTGGATTTGCCTGGCCTGCAATTTAATGTGGGATAAACCTATTAAGTAGAATGTCTGTAATAATAATAATCTGATTTATGCTGCACAGTTCAGGGACGTGAAGCCTGGAGGCACGGCATTTATGCTTCCCAGGGATTTATAAATAAGTGAGCAATGTAAAAGTAGAGATGTCTTATATATAAAATAATAGTCCCTGCTTCATTTTTCTATATATAGCTCTATGGCTGGGGATGCTGATTTTATTTGCTCTTCTATATTACCCAGAATCCAAAAACTCTAACCCTAAATGAAACTAGGGAATAGACCCCCAAAAATAGTAGCTAATATTGTTAGTGAGAGGCTATAGCATGATTTCTAGCTTTAAAGTGGACCTGTCACCTCTCCTGACACGTCTTTTTAGCTACTACTTACAGTACATCCCCCAATTTTGGAGCATCTATTCTTCTGACTCTATTTAGTGCCATTCCTTTATTAAGCCTACTAGAATTTACTGTATGAATGAATTGCTAGCAGCTGGCAATGAAGGTTACCAGTTGGGAGTGGGTCCCTGTACGGTCTGACACCATCCAATAAGTGCTGTCAGTGTTAGACTATACAGGGACACTCTCATCTTGACCTTTACTGCAAACTGCTAGTATTTCATTTTTCACTTCTAGAAGGAATAATAAAGGAATGGTAAAGCATATAGTCATAGGAATAGATGCTCCACCATTTTTATTTTTTAAAGGGGGATGCAAGAAGTTACTAAAACAGACATGTCAGGAGAAGAGACAGGCCCTCTTTAACTTTAGTACTGAGCCATTTTTCACCTTAAAGAGGCTCTGTCACCAGTTTCAGGATATCAAGGTAGAAATATAAGCAGGTAGGGCTCAACACACCTATCACACACTTATCTTTTTTCCCTTATTGTAGTGATTATGCTGGAATATTCACTTTTATAAATATGCTAATTAGGCATCGGAGCACTCGGAGGCGTGCTTATAGCTTCTGAGCACTGCATCTCCGAGCTCTCCTGCCTGTTCGTTCCGCCCTGCTTGTTAAAAAAGTACGCCCCTTAGTCTATTGATTGACAGCACTAGACTCGCTGGTCTAGCGCTCACATTCCGCTTGTGCGCTTCCCCACGTCTGACGGCGCGTGCGCACTTTCCATGCAGTACCGATCTCCGCAAGTCCATTTCCCCTAGGGCACTGCATGGAAAGTGCGCACGCGCCGTTAGATGTGGGGGAGCGCACGAGCGAGATGTCAGCGCTAGACCAGCGAGTCTAGCGCTGTCAATCAATAGACTAAGGGGCGTATTTTTTTAACAAGCAGGGCGGAACGAACAGAAGGAAAGCTCGGAGATGCAGTGCTCAGAAGTTATAAGCACGCCTCCGAGTGCTCCGATGCCTAATTAGCATATTTATAAAAGTGAATATTCCAGCATAATCACTACTTCAATAAGGGAAATAAAGGTATGTGTGTGATATGTGTTTGGAGCCCTACCTGCTTATATTTCTACCTTGATATCTTGAAACTGGTGACAGAGCCTCTTTAAGGACCAGGCCCAATTTTGGAAATCTGACATGTGTCACTTTATGTGATAATAACTTCTACTTATGCAAGCCATTCTGAGACTGTTTTCTTGTGACATGATAGTGGTAAATTTTAGTCGATATGCATCACCTTTATTTATTATTATTCACAACTTTCAAAATTTTAATTTCTCTGCTTTTAAGGCAGATAGTGATACCTCACAAAATAGTTATTACTTTACATTCCCTATATGTCTACTTCATGTTGGCATCATTTTGTAAATGTCATTTTATTTTTTAAGACATTAGAAGGCTTAGAATTGCAGAAGCAATTCTTAAAATGTTTAAGAAAATGAAGTCACAAGCTTACATAGTAGAAACCACCCATAAATGACCCAATTTTAGAAACTACACCCCTCAAGGTATTCAAAACCGATGTTACAAACTTTGGTAACCCTTTAGGGATTCCACAAGAATTAAAGGAAAATGGAGATGAAATTTCTAAATTTCACTTTTTTGGCAGATTTTCCATTTTAATCCATTATTTCCTGTAACACAACAAGGGTTAACGACCAAACAAAACTCAATATCTATTACTTGATTCTGCAGTTTACAGAAACACCCCACATCTGGTGGTAAACTGCTGTATTGGAACACGCAGGGTGCAGAAGGAAAGGGGCGCCAGATGGTTTTTGGAGGGCAGATATTGCTAGACTGATTTTTAGACTTCATGTCCCTTTTGAAGCCCCCCTGAAACACCCCTACAGTAGAAACTCTCTCTTGGAAACCATGTGGCTCATTTTTTGCGGGATGAGGTGACGGTTTCATTGGTACTAATTTTGGGTACATATGACTTTTTTGATAACTTTTTATGCATTTTTTGGGAAATGAGGAGGACAAAATTGCAATTTCATCATAGTTTTTCTTTTTTGCCTCCTTTGCTGGCTTGGTTCATTTTACATCATATTATACACTGTATATCCAGGGGTTACGACCATCCTGCAATCCAGCAGTGGAGGCAGTGCTTGCACTTTTTACTACAGTGTTCAAGCACGGCCACCACTGCTGGATTGCAGGATGGTCGTAACCCATGTAAATACAGTGTATAATGTGATGTAAAATGAATCCAGCCAGCAAAGGAAGTAATATGGACAATCACAATACATTTGTAAGTGCCTTGGATTAACTTTCTCTACATAATAAATACCATTTGCTGAAGTGAAACTAAAGATTTTGTGTCAGAGTTTTAAATCACTGCAGCCTCCAACATATATGACAAATAGCGCATCCGCAGTTAAGGTGAGCAATGCATGGGTGAGAGCATTTTGGATATGGGACGATCTGAAACCTCTTCTTGTCATACAGCGGGTCACGTGTGGTTGGAAAGTAATTTAGCTGATGATTGGCAGGTCTAGATATAGAAGCAAATACCTGCGGATGTCACTGATGTCTGTCAGGGGAAGTCGCTGCTCTGAACGGAGCCGTACTATTATGCTAAGTATAATTAGCTTCACATTCTACTGGCAGATAAAATTATGCTATGTGGCATCAAAACCTGTTGAAGGGAAAGAAAAAGTCATTAAATCTTAAAGCAATAAAGACTGTTTTGTGAACAACACTCTCCTCAGCAAGGCGTGAAGGAATTTTTGTGAAATCGCCTACTGGTGATGTCAAATCACATTAATGTTGTGTCTCCCAAATACAGGGAAAAACTCATTTCTCCTTTCCAAGTTCTCTCTGAGCAGGAAGGGCATAGAACAGTAAAAAATCCTGCCAGCACCACAAGGATGAACATATAAAGCAAGAAAACCTAATCTCAATGTGTGCTTTTATTATGTCTGCATTTACAATATATTATTACGCAGTTTGTATAAAGCCACTTTCACATGTCAGTGTTTGATCAGTGATTACCATCAGTGATTGGGAGAAAAAAACAGGTGTGGATCCTACACAGAGATAATATATAATAAAAAGATTTACACCTATCATGTGTTTTTGACCTGCATCTGGTTTGGCTCACATTCACTGATGGAAATCACGGATAAAACACTGACCAAACACTGACTGTGTGAAAGTGGCAGATGTTTTACTTCTTTTACATAGTGTGTTATACTACTTACATAGTTTATAAGGCTAAAAAAGACATCTGTCCAATCCATCCAGTTCGACTTGTTATGCTGCAAGTTGATCCAGAGGAAGGCAAAAAACCCCTGTGAGGTACAAGCCAATTTTCCTCATTTTAGGGGAAAAAAATTCTTCTGGACTCCAATCACCTATGATATTATTACATTTCAGAAATACATCCAGGGCCCTCTTGAACTCTTTTAGTGAACTTACCATCACCACCTCCTCAGGCTCCATAGTCTCACTGCTCTTACCATAAAGAATCCTCTGCTATGTTTGTCTAGAAATCTTCCTTCCAAGGATAGGTCAATATATATTGCTGCATAATCCTTTTAATATTGCAAACGATGTAGTAGGAAGCTGGAAAGAATTCTAAATGGTGTGGAATTGCACCGAATACCAGAAAGGGGTTGATACTTGTGGTGCATCATTAGCAAAAGGCAAACAAACTGCAGCGCTCATCTGCACATCCAGCAGAGGAAGCACGGACAGGGCCCGGATCATGACATGTGTCATGAATAAGGACCGTGATGTAGGGGTCCGAAACGCATAGACCGTCCATGTACTACTTGTTTGGCTTTTACCGCTATCAATAAAGACGCAAGCATTTTATACGGAAGCTGGACTTTACTTTTCTTTTCCATTGTGGTGCATCATGCGCCAGCAGGGGATAGATTAAGACCAGCGTGTAAAACCATGGCCTCTGCTCTCTGCTTTAAAATGAAGTCCATGTGAGAAGTCCTGGGACGTAGTGACCACTTTAATCTCAGGGAGCCGTATTGCTATCACTCTTTCTGTGTTGCTCCCCATTCAGAGTTCATATGTGCTGATATGGCTCCTTTTTTTTATTGATATTGTTTCCTAGCCAGCATCCATCTGCTCGCCAGAAGCCATTTATACTTCCTTTCCCTCTAAAGGCTATGTGGTGGTGCAGTATGCACAGCGTGTGATTGTATCTTTCATAACGCTTACACTTATCTGACTTTCCTTTCTGCCTATTGATAGAAAAAGTCTTTTCAAAGACCAGACTTGAAATTGGATGTTACAGAGTGCGCTGTGTTTTCCTCAGATTTTATCCCATTGCAAATTGCTTTATCTCGTTTCCAGAAAATTGTGTCTTATTTGGTTGTTGTTTTTACACATTTACTGTACCTTGTGTAAACACCTCTTTCTGCAGAGGATGAAGACGCATCCATGAAATACTGCATGAAGACAGTTTATTAAACCGGTTAAAAGTATTTCCTTTTTTCTGTATTGCACCAGGCGATTGTCAGGACTATCATTGCGAACGGGTATACATAAGAACGCTTATTAGCGATGATCTGTCTGTATAATAGTGCTGCCCATTACCTGATGGACTAGCAAACTCTCATTCATCTGACAATTGCAATCTTTAACCCCTTCAAGACACAGATAGTTTTCACCTTAAGGACCAAGCTACATTTTTCAAATCTGACATGTATCACTTTATGTGGTAATAACTCTGGAACGCTTTTACTTATCTAAGCGATTCTGAGACTGTTTTCTCGTGACATATTGTACTTCATGTTAGTGGTAAATTGGAGTCAACATGTTTCACCTTTATTTATAAAAAATTCCAAAATTTACAGAAAATTTGGAAAAATTCATAATTTTTGAAATTTGAATGTCTCTGCTTTTAAAGCAGATTGTGATACCTCATAAAATAGTTATTACTGTACATTTCCCAGATGTCTACTTCATGTTGGCATCATTTTGTAAACATCATCTTATTTTTCAAGAAGTTAGAAGGCTTAGAATTTTAGAAGCAATTCTTAAAATATTTAAGAAAATTTCCAAAACCCACTTTTCAAAGACCAGTTCAGTTATCAAGTCACTTTGTGGCGCTTACATAATAAAAACCACCCATAAATGACCCAATTTTAGAAACTACACCCATCAAGTTAATCAAAACTGATTTTACAAACTTTGTTAAGGCCTTGTTCACACTTCAGTTTTTTGATCAGTTATTTTCCTCAGTTATTGTGAGCCAAAACCAGGTGCGAGTCAAGAACACAGAACAAGGTGTTCTTGGTGAACAAGGTGAACAAGGTGAACAAAGTGCAGATCTGTCCATTATACCTTATGTCTGTGGAGCCTCCACTCCTGGTTTTGGCTCACAATAACTGATGGAAATAACTGATCAAATAACTGACGTGTGAAGAAGCCCTAACCCTTTAGGTGTTCCACAAGAATGAAAGGAAAATGGAGGTGAAATTTCAAAAATTCACTTTTTTTGCAGATTTTCCATTTTAATTTATTGTCCCTGTAACAGTGCAAGGGTTAACAGCCAAATAAAACTCAATGTTTATTACCCTAATTCTGCAGAAACAACCCACATGTGGTGGTAAACTGCTGTAGGGAAACATAGCAGGGCACAGAGGGAAAGGAGCGCCATATGGTTTTTGGAGGGCAGATGTCGCTGGTATAATTTTAAGTTGTCATGTCACATTTGATGCACCCCTAGAGTAGAAACTCCCAAAAAGTGACCCCATTTTGTAAACTACAAGATGAGGTGACAGTTTTATTGGTACTATTTTGTGGTACATATGATTTTTGATTGCTCAGTATTACGCTTTTTGTGAGGCAAGTTAACAAAAAAATGGCTGTTGTGGCAGTTTTTATTTTTTGTTTTTACAGAGTTCTCCTGACAGGATAAATCATGTGTTGCTTTTATAGAGAAGGTTGATACAGATGCGACAATACCAAAAATATGTGTATTTTTTTCTGTTGTTTCAGTTCTACATAATAAAACATTTTTCAAAACAATCGGGAAGAGATGACGGTTTGATTGGTACCATTTTGGGGTGTGTATGACTTTTTGATCGCTTGTTATAACAGTTTTTGTGATGAAAGGTGACAAAAAGTGGCATTTTTTGCACAGTTTTTATTTTTATTTTTTTATGGTGTTTACCTTAGGGGGTAAGTCATATAATATTTTTATAGAGGAGAAGTCATTACGGATGTGGAGATACCTAATATGTCTACTTTTTTACATTTATTTTGGTTTCACAAAATAAAAGCTTTTTTTAAGAAAAAGAAATCATGTTTTAGTGTCTCCATTTTTTGAAAGCCATATTTTTTTTTAATCTTTTTGGCGATTGTCTTAGGTAGGGTCTCATTTCTTGCGGGAAGAGATGATGGTTTGATTGGTAATATTTTGGGTTACATATGTTGTTTTGATCGCTTGGAATTACAATTTTTGTGATGTATGGTGACAAAAAAATGGCATTTTCGCTCAGTTTTTTTTACATTTTTTTTACATTTTTTTTACGGTGTTCACCTGTGGTGGTAGATCATGTGATTTTGTTTATAGAGGACTTCGTTATGGACATGGCGATACCTAATATGTGTGTTTTTTATGTTTTATTTTTTTAAAAAAACATTTTATGGTGAGGGGGCATTTTTTCTTTTTTTACTTGAAAGTTTATTTTTTTATTATTAAAAAAACACTTTAAAAAAAAAAAAAAAAACTTTTTACATTTGTCCCACTGTGGGACTTCACAGTGTCAGGGTTTGATCCCTGTTCAATTCAGTACAATACTGCAGGCTGGATCCCTTAGGCTTCCGTATATGCAGACGCGGGGGCCGATGGGGTCAGAGGGAGCTCCCTCCCTCTCTCAGACTCCACACATGCCGCGGTCAGCGCTGACTGCGGCGTGTGAAGGGTTAATCCGTCGGCATCACCGCACACAGCGATGCCGGCGGATGCAGCCGGGCCCGTTCTGCTGATCAGGCGGGTGCAGCTTCTTCATGCATGTGTGGATGCGGCAATTAGCCGCATCCGCTCACGTACATGTCCGTGACAATGCGGGACGGGGTTAAACAGGTTTAAAAATCATTGCTTGCCAGCGGCAGATCGTGCTGTCTTATCACCTTCTGCTGCCGGCAAACAATGATTCATTATGGGGATGTGGGATGGCATTAGTGATACTCCTCCCCATATTCTGGAAGAAATCGCTGCATGTAAAAGCAGTGGTCTCCTCTGGTGATGAGCAGGCGATTGTCTGCCTGATCGCATAATGTAATGCAGCCCTAAGGCTGTGTTCACATCCCGTTTTTTTTGTCTCTCATATAACATACAATATACGTTGAGGAAAAAAAGGATGCAAAAGTATATTACAATATATTTTTCCATCCTGTAGAGTCGAGCAAAAAGATGTATACATAAATGCATATGTTTTTTTTTGTACTATGGAATCCTATGCTGACAGATGCCACTGTATGGTATCTATAGAGGCAGCTGTTTAATGTATACATCATGGGTAAAGCTTTCTGCGGTTTGCTCTCCGGTATAGGAACGCAACCAAATGTAACAGAATGCATTTTGGAGCATTCTGTTCTGTTTAGTTACGTTTTTTCCCCATTGACAATGAATGGGGACAAAACAGAAGCGTTCTTCTCCGGTATTGAGATCCTCGGATCTCAGTACAGGAAAATGTAAACGCTAGTGTGAAAGTAGCCTAAAACTAGGTGAGACAGGCAGAAACTACAACACATTTATCATTGGGAAGCATGTTGTGTGACAGGTTGGGTGCAAATTGACTTGTTAGTTACACAATTTTCTCTTTCCCATACAGGTTCAATCTGGTCCACAGGCAAACAAGTGAATCTGGTGGGCCCCTGAGCAAGGGTGGGTCCCATTCTTGCACCCCCTACTGGTTAAGGGTTTCCCGTCGAAGGATGGTGATCTCAGTGCGACAGGAGCATTAGACACTGAATCCAGTAGCAGGGGCCAGGAATGTGTGATCTCCACTTTGGGTCAACCGCACTTGGAGGTCTGTCTTACTCTTGGATAACCCCTTTAACAAACTACTATAGATGCATCGGATGGCTCAGAAGACTTCTAAGCTCAGAGGCAGCTCAGCCAGTAATCTACCTTACCCAAGGACCCACATTCTCAAAGTCTCTGGGGGGACCCCCATAATCAATCATCTTATAGCATCTTGCTGCTGCCTACTACTGCTGTGTGAGCATGTTTTCCTGGCTCCCATAGCTAAATGATCCCTAGTCCAAAGCAGGAGCCATTCAGCTGGTTACTGAAGGGGGTCTCTAGGACAGAACAGTCTAAGGCACTGGCTAAGCAGAGGGCTACTACTGAAAATTAATTTGGTACAGTAGGTACAGTTTTAGGGATTTGTAAAAGGGGGTCAGGTAATATTTGTATATACTGTACATGTATTTTAGACACAAAGTAGTAGACATTCACAGAGTTGTCCCTAAGCTACTCCTGAGTTGTCTTGATGTTGTACTTAGGGCCATTGTCTTGTTGGAAGGATTACCTTGAGCCCAGTCTGAGGTCTACAGCACTCTGGATCAGGATTTTGTATTAAGAATATCTCTATACTTTGCTCCATTCAGCTGTCCCTCATCCCTGACCAGTCTCCTTGTCCCAGCTACTGAAAAACACTCCCACATGCTGCCACCAACATGCTTTACTATAAGAATGGTATTGGGCAGTGTCAAAGTGCCCGGTTTCCTCCAAACATGACACTTAGAATTGAAGCCAAAAAGTTACATCTTGGTTCCATCAGACCAGAGACTCTTGTTTCTCACTGTCTGAGAGTCCTTTAGGTGTTTTTTTTAAGTCTGTAGGCGGGCTTTCATGAATCTTTAACTGAGGGGAGGCTTCTTTTTGGCCACTCTGCCAAAAAGCCCAGAATCGTAGAGTTCTGCAGTGATGGTTGAACTTCTGGAGGTTTCTCCCATCTGCGCACAGGATCCTTGCAGCTCAGCCAGAGTGATCATTGGATTTGTGGTCACCTCTCTTAGGGCTTGTTCACACATCAGTTATTTTATCAGTTATTTCCATCAGTTATTGTGAGCCAAAACCAGGTGCAGGTCAAAAACACAGAACAGGTGCAGATCTTTTCATTATACCTTATCTCTGAGTAGGCTCCGCTCCTGGTTTTGGCTCACTAAAACTGAAATAACTGATCAAATAACTGATGTGTGAACAAGCCCTAACCAAGGCCGTTTTCCCCCAGTTAATTAGTTTGGTGGGGTAGTCAGCTTTAGGAAGAGTCCAGGTTGTTACTTCTTCCATGAAAGAAGTGCTCTTGCACAGCAAAAATTTATTGTACCTGTCTCCAGATCTTTGCGACCACACAATGATGTCTCTGAGTCTTTTTAAATCAGGTCCAATCAACTGAATTCACCAGAGGTGGACTTCAATCAATGTGTATCAACATGTCAAAGATGATCAAGAGAAATGGGAGGTCCCCAGAGATAAATTTAAAGTGTCATAGCAAAGGGTCTGACTACTTATGCCCATGCAAAATTTTAGCTGTTTCCTTTATAATAAATTTGCAAACATTTCTAAAATTTTGCTATCACTTTCTCATTATAGAGTATTAAGTGCAGATTGATGGCATAAATTGTGATTCTTTTTATTTTAGCACAAGGCTGCAACATAAAATGTAGAAAGATCTAGACTTTCTGAATGCATTGTATGTTTCCTTTTATACAGATGCACTGTATATAGGAGTCATGTGCACATAAACAAGCCAAACTGAGCGCATACAGTACAGCAAGCATAGGTCCACAGCAGCTGTTTTTTCATTTGTATTTTCACACTAAAAATAAAAAAAATGTTATGGATATTTTTCTATTATCTATCTATTATCTAACAGTGTTAGACAGGGGAAATTATTCTCAGGGCTCAACCCCCATAGCATGAATAAAGTATAATAGGTTTTTATTCAAAGAAATAGACCTAGAAATAGTAGCAAGTTATTATCTCCAAGGCAACTCTAAATGTTTGGGGCCCATCAGGGTTGTTGCTGGGCTAAAACATTCAGGGCCTGGTTGAATCAAAACCTATTACTCTTTATTGATGACATAGGGACTGGGCCCGAGAAGCAAGGAACACTAGTCTGACCCTGCACCCAACATTTCAGGGCCACATCAATAAACAACTGTCCTATAGAAGCAAGAACTTTTCCCACAGTTCCTTAGAAATTAAACCCATATCAATTTCCCACTTAAGTTGAATCAGTTCCATAAGATCAACAAAAAGGTCAGATAGCAAATGAGCATATCTCATAATCTATCTATCTATCTATCTATCTATCTATCTATCTATCTATCTATCTATCATCAATAATGGGTCCTCACAGTGTGTTCGGTGAGTACAGCGGAAGATGGAGAACCTCTGTATATACCTTCTGTAGCCTCTGACTACGCACTTTGAATATGGCCCCAATGAATATGGCCCAATTCTCTATGTTGACCCTCGCCCCAACTCTGCTATACAGGAGAACATACCTCACATCCAGGGCCTCCCAGGTGATGTCTCCTCCGATGTAGATCTTCTCTGTTATATCGCTCCCCCTACTGTTATAATGCTCGCCCTGAAGTGCCCGCTGTAGTTATATTCCTCCCTTTAGTGTCTTCAGAAGACAGAGTCCTGTGTAAATAACATCACACCATCTCTCCAGCCCCCTCCAATTTACAGTCCCATGTAAATAACATCCCTCTCTATCTACAGCCCCCTCCTAATACAGTCCCATGTAAATAACATCATTCCCACCCATAGCCGTCATCAACATACAGTCCTATGTAAATAATATCACTCCCTCCAACAGCCGCCTTCAACATACAGTCCCATGTAAATAACATCACTTACTTCCCACAGCCACCTCCAACATGCAGTCCAATGTAAATAACATCACTCCACCCCACAGTCCCATGTAAATAACATAAACCTGCCCTCAGCCACCTCCAACATGCAGTCTCATGTAAATAACATCACTCCACGCCACAGTCCCATGTAAATAACAGAACCCTGCCCAAGTCACCTCCAAAACACAGTCCCATGATAACATCCCTCCCTTCTGCCCTAACATAAAGTCCTAGTTAAATAAACACAACTACCTTTAAGGCCCACCATGATATCAGAGCCTAGCTCCACCAAAGGATCCTCTGGTACTCTGTTGGGCCAGCCTGAAAGATTTTTCCGAAATATTCAATCTTTATTTATGAACGTTCTTATGTTGATTTATTTTGACCGACCTCTGGTAATATTCCTGCAGAGAATTTTCCCAACAAGGTTATGGCCTTATTTCTCAATCAGCTCTCTTAATGCAAACGTGGGTGTCATGGCCGTTCTCTTGTTGTATAGGGTCGTCATGCTTTATTCAGTACAGTATTAAGCCATACAATGTCGATATTACTTGTCCCTGGAATAGAAATGAATTTGATAGAAATGTCTGTGCTGTTATTTGTAACAATAGTTCTGCCAGGTGCTGAACAATTATAGTAGAAAATGGTAACATTTTAACCTATGTCATCCATAGTGATACAGAGTATATGAGATAATCTAGTACTGCATTTGCAGCTTCAGACTTTGTTCATGTCTAAAAACTTATGTTAATATGTGTCCTTGAAATTGTATAGCAGGAATACACAGCAGGCAGGTCTAATATCAGTTCTTCTCAGTTTATTCCTTTCAGAACACAGTGAATGACCTGCTAGGTGGAAGTCATTGTGGGTCCAAAAATCTGCACTGGTTTATTTCAGTATTTTGATAGGGATCATGCTCTGTTTTTCATATATTGAGGTACATATCTTTCGCTTTGCATGAACAACCATAGCGTTGAAGGGGTTGTTTAGATTTAGAAAAACATGGCTGCTTTCTTCTACCAATTCCCATGCTGTGTGTGGTTTTGCAGCTCAGCTCCCTTTACTTTGATTAAAGGCAGTCTGTCAACAGAATATTCATTGTTAAACCAGGCACAGTGCACCTTTCTGTGCACCCTTGCTCCTCCTGATTCCTCTGCCAGCCACTTCCTCTCCTTCTTGATTGACAGGGCCAGGTTCCTTAGTCATCTCGGCTGGCCCAAGAACAAAAGGGAGGGTCAGGCAGAGGAAGATCGAGTGTGTTGGGTATGCACTTAGTGCTTTAACTGCTCATTTGCACATGGATTAAACATACTTTTTCTACAGAATGAAGCAACAGACCACTGAGCGAAAGGTATCATTACATTCAGCAGATCTAGCCCTACTTTTGAGCCATAATTCCAGATACAACCTATGGACAGGTGTTCTGGTATTTCTGGAATAAAGCAGACATGTTTCTCTAATCTTGCACAGACCCTTTAAAATCCATGTTGTGAATGTGCACTAACTATGGCTTGACCCACTTTCAATGTCTTCTCTGTTTCCAGCACTGTCCATTACAACATTCATGGTGCAGTTTAGCAACATCGCAGACTTCTTGTGATGGAGCTACACAGAACAGCTCATTGGTTAGGGTGCAGAGTATTGGCCCCCACAAGTCATCTATTGAGTAGAGATGAGCGAATCTATTCGCCGCTTCGTAGATTCGTATCGAATCTTGGGATTTTTCATCTGCGAAGCGAATCCGAATATTAGGTGATTCGCTTCGCTTTTGTACGCATTCGCTACGTAGTGTGTCCTATAAATTATACGCTATTCTACTTATAATTTAGTTACTCTATACGCTGTTGCGTACAAATTCAATTCAGTGATGCAGACTCCTCCCTGGTAGTTCCGCCCCTTTCTCTAGCGCGGGAGGATGACGAGGCAACTCAGGAAATTAAGTTGCGCATTCGTGCACCTCATCCCTTTTTCCCCCTTTTCAGGTTATTTCGGGAGCCCCTTGAAAGAGGGTTTTTTAAGGAACCTTTGCTGCTTTTTTTTTACCCATTTGGATTACAATTTTACCTATGTGGATTACAAATTGCGACTGAGTTTGGGACTCTACTCCAGTTCTATGACAAGCGTCAGAAGAAAAGAGACTTAAACGTGTCCATGAGCATACTAGGTAGGTGATATTTAACATTTTTATATTATACCTATAATAATGTATTTGCACTTTACCATATATATGTCTCGAATATTCGCTCTGCCTCTGAGGAGTGCACGCCGCGGCCTCTCCTCGTACGTGCCTGCGTATTACGTAATCGCTTAGACAATAGTATGCTGAGATTCGTAAGCTATTTGTACGCTCATGCGTACGTCTTCTAAGAAGTTACGTACATTTTGTAAATGAACGTTCGTTATTAGTGAGCGAATGTTCGCTAATAGCACATAAAAACATATTTTGTACGCAAATACAACGAATCTATTCGTCAAATATACGAATTTTAGGAAAAGTTTGGCGAATAATTTTTTGAATGATTTGCTCATCTCTACTATTGAGGATAGGATATCACATAAAAAAGCTGGACAACCACTTTAACATTCTTGCCCCCCTCCAATCCATCCTCTTCTCAACTGCTTGGTTAATCCACCTTTCCTCTTGCTTCCTCTCTGCATCTCTGCTCTACTAACCCCTCCACTGTGTCACGGACCAGTAGATGTGGACCCACTGAGCCTTGTGCCCTACCTCCTCTAAGGGCATTGTCTAAGTGAAACCCCTCGCTCTTCACAATACCTCTGATGGTGGGGATAGACTTTTCGAGGGGATCACCAGGTCGCTACCTCTTGAGGAGGGTCGGAACACGAGGCAGCTGGTCCAGGCGGACCAAGAGATACCTGCGAAGGTACCAGCAGAGCAGCGGTGGTCAGCAGGCGGGTTGTTACCAGGAGTGATTAAGCAGAACCGAAGGATGAGGCATAGACGAAGTCAGACAGGCTATGGGTCGGGGCAGGCGGCATATGTACGAAGTCAGACAATCCGGATCAGCAACGAGAGAGACAATGCAGGCAGGCAGGGATCAGGCGAGTAGCGGAGTTGGGTAACACAAGCAGAGGCCAGCACACTAGACCACCAACAGAAGAAGCAGAATCTAAAGCAAGAGTAAGGACCTTGACTCTGAGGCATCTTGGGAGACGGCTGAGCAACTTAAATAGGTCCAGGGTTGGTCAATGAGGACACGTGACCAACCCACATGACCTAGCATGGTCACATGATCAAAGCACATGATCAAACCTGCTCCAGCCCAGAGGGAGTGATGTAAGAACAAGGATGTAAGCCAGGGCTGGATGGAAACTCTGGAGCAGATCATAGTGTAACAGCACTTACACAGCCAGAGCCCAGGACTGCAGCGGTGAACGGAACCACAAGCTCACCGCTGAACACGACGCTCAGGACGGCAGCAGTAAGCAGGGGTACAGCCGTGCACAGCAGCCACTGTTACACACTGACTTCACATTGCCAAAAGAAAGCAGAACCAAATATTAACAATGACCTTCTGGGTCCCACTCCATACATTTCTGACCTAATCTCCGGATACCTCCTCACATACAATCTCTAGTCCTCTTAAAACCTCCTTCTTTGTTTTTCTCTTGTCTGCTCCTAACACAATTGCTTCCAAGATTTGTGTGCATCCCCCATACTCAGGAACTTGCCTAACACATCAGGCTCTCCCCCACCTTTGGAGCCTCCAAAATCACCCTGAAAACCAACCTCTTCATAAAAGCCTACAAACTACAATAAATCTGCTGCCACCATACCATCTGAGTTGCTCTTTACCCACTTTTACTGTCCCCTTCCCTTGTAGACTGTAAGCCCTTCTGTCAAGATCCCCCCTTACCAGTTAGTTTCTACTTTTTGTATTGTACTTTTTGCTTTATATTATGTATGTACGACACAATGGAATTATTAATGCAAAAAGCAATAATGACAATGTTCAGTTTAAACTGATGACATATGTATCCCTAGCAGCTGGTATATCTGATGCACCTAATATATTAATTATACAGTCAAGGGGGAGAATGGCTCAAATGGAGGACTTGTTGCTGCTCATGTCACAAATTTTAGTAAGGAAAAATAGCCGGTGAGCTTTCAGTGCCTTAAAGGAAGCCTTTCACCTGTTTTTCACCTATATAACTAACAGCAGATTGATTGCAGACACATCCCAGACATACATGTGTGCACTGTGTGTCTGTATTACATGTCCAGGAAAAGTACTTTTATTCTGCTGGAAAACAGCTCCCAAGTGCCCAACTCTGCTGCTCCAAGTGCCCAGCTGAAAGTGAAACTAAAAACAGCTTTCTCTCCCGACTCGATTTCTAACAACTATATCTTCTGATATACTGGATCTAATGCTGAGATTTTGGTATCATGAAGCTTTCAGAGAAGTTCAGAAATTTTTTTCTATCTGCTACCAATCCCAAGATATGAGCAGCTAAAGCAGGCCTCCGATCTTCAGTCTGGTTTGCTTTGAGCACTTACAGCAGCAGAGCTGGGCACTTGGGAGCTGTTTTCCTGCAGAATAAAAGTGCTTTTCCTGGACATGTAATACAGACACACAGTGCACACAGGTATGTCTGGGATGTGTATGCTATCTTCTGTGGGTCGGTACTCTTAGTTATATTGGTGAAAAACAGGTGAAAGACTCCCTTTAAAGGGTTTTTCTGAGATTCAGATATTGATGACTCATTTTCAGGATAGGTCATCAATATCAGATCAGTAGGGGTCCGACACCTGGCTCCCCTGCCGATTAGCTATCTGAGGAGGCCGTAGCACTTCAGGGACCATGTTGTCCTCCTTGCAGCTTACTAGGCACAGCACCATCCATTGGATAGAGTCTGTGCTTGGTATGGCAGCTCAGCCCCATTCACTTAAATGGGACTGAGCTGTGCCTCGGCCACGTGACTGATGAATGTGATGTCACTGGCCTAGGAAGAGGTCACAGCGCTCACTGGATTCCCGCAGTTTCTTCAAACAGCTGATTAGCATGGTACTGGGTGTCAGACCCTGACGACCACACATTGATAAATCTCAGAAAACTCCTTTTATGTTTCTATTGCTCTATTGCTAGCTGGTCATGCACATTAGATCTACGTAGGCAGAATTTGACTCTCCCCTGAAGGCTGATGTCAGGGAGATAATGATCAGGCATATTGGATTTTAACTGCCTGATCCTTTTTGCCACTTCCAGAGGTGTCTGGCAGCAACCTTCTTGCCACTTCCCATTTACTGCATATGCATACTTGTCCGAGCACGCATATGTATGATATGTTCAGGAGACATAGCTGTATGGCCAACAGTTCTCTTGCGTATGGCAGCTTTTGCTCCCCCCCAAGCCATCCTCAAGTCAACTGCTTGTATATTCCACCTCCCTTCTCTCTTTCTCCCTCTTCCAATTCACTAAATATGTATGCTTGGATGAACATGTATGGCAGGAGTGGGTGACATACCTGTCAGCTGAGTGTCGTCTGTCAGTTATCTTATGTGTATGCCCAGCTTTATGATTTATTATTTGTCTGCAGCAGTGACTTTAAAATCCTGCAAAGCTGTGAGTTAAATATTGTCTGTGCCTCCTGAATATTTTCAGATTTGATAGCCTTAAAATGATCCGGTGATTGATGATTTCTGGAAGGGAGCGTTTGTCATTAATCCACCAGCCAGTGTATTATTGCTGTGGCCTTGTATTTCTAGGGGCTTTAAAAAGCAATTCAGCACTGTGCCGCTCACACACAAATATCCCTGTAACTTCCCTGTCTGCTTTCCTTCTAGGCAAACGGGCTTTATTATCTGGCACAACAGCGGCTGCCTCTCACTTCTCTATGGCACACACTTATTGAATTGTGAATCATTTCTCCGAGTTTACTGATAATACCGCCTTGCCTTTATTTTTGAACTCTTCTAGAAAAAGGCCTATTCTACTAATAGTTTGCAAAATCAAATAATACATATTGTAATGGGAATTAACGCTCCTACAAAGCGCACACAATCATATTTACATGTGAAATATGCAGGGGAAAAGTAAGCTTCTTATTCCTCAGTGTGAATAGATGCATACAATATAAAGACAAATTCTATGGCCTTCAAACAGTGGCGTAGCTATAGGGGTCGCAGCGGTCGCAGTTGCGACCGAGCCCCTAAGCCAGGGGGTCCCCGAGGGAAGCGCTCATCTCCATAGTCATCTGTATCGCCGTCCTCCTCAGAACGGCGATACAGATGCCTGCATTGTACTGCGGGGCAGGGGAGGGAGAGGCATCTCCCCTGCCCGTTCCTCTGATAGGCTGCAGACACTAGGCCTGCAGCCTATCAGAGGCCAGCTCGGGCGGCGCGATGACGTACAGCGCGGGACACAGGCCAGAAGAGGCCTGCATCGCATCGCTGCATTTTTACGGGCACATGGGGGCACTGGGGGCATTTTTACTGGCACATGGGGGCACCACTTACTGGCAGATGATTTTGGGAGGGGAATCAATGGGGGGAACTTCTGGTGCATTATTGGGGCGTTTGTTACTGGCACATAATTTGGGGGGCATCTATGGGTGGGGAGCACTTCTTACTGGCACATTGGAAGCATTATTACTTCTGGGGCACAGTGGGGACATTAGTACTGTTGGGGGCACTATTACTAACAAGTGCACTCTGGCTGAGAATTATTAGTTGGGACTTTGGGGGGCACTATTACTGTGGGGGCACCTGGCACAGTATCAGCGCAGTTATTTCTGGGGGACGTTATGTTTACACTATTACTGTCAGGGACACTATTTGCTGGGCGCAGTTATTTTAGGACACTGTGTGCCAATAATTATTGAAGGGCACTATCTGTGTAGTACTAGTGGCACAGTACTGAGGGTGGTAGGATTATTTGTCCAGAAGACGGGAGGATGATGGAAAAGTAGTAAACTAAGATTTTTTTCCATTTCATCACCACGACGGCACAAGGAGATTGACCCCTGACCTCTGTAGGGGCAGGAAGCAGAGAAGGTTAAAAGGACACCTCCCACCACCAACACCAGTGTTTCCTGTCCCTACAGAGGCCAGGAGCGGAGAAAGGTCTCCTAGTGCTGACTGGGAGATGAAGGTCTTCTATGATTCCCGCAGAGGGTGACGGTGTTCACTTACCTCTGCCCCCCTGCCCGCCCGCAGTCTAGTACTAACGCTGGGCAGGGGGAGGTGGGAGGACTCGTCCTGGTAAATCTGGGGCCTGCTCCCGACGCGATCTCCCTCCCTCTCCCTCCGGTGGATGAGGCTGGGCTGCGCGTCCGGCGCTACGCGCGCAGGATTTTGACGTCACTTCCGGTGCGACCGGAAGTACTCGGGAGGCAGTACAAGCGTCCGGAACAGGTAAAAAGGCGGGTAGCCGCGCTCCACCATCTGATCTGAGGTCTGATGCTTCCTTGTGAGGATGTCTACACCGGAGCAGCGTTCCCCCAGAGATCTGGACGCACCTGTACCGCCTTCAGTAAGTCCCCTTCCATACTCCCTATCGGTGACTGTCTTGGGGCACTTATAGTTCTCGGGTCAGTAGGATTTTATTCCTATCTCTCCAGTCCTTTTTGCACCAGGGTGACATCTTGCCTGGGGGCTTATTCCCTAAAGTTTTTTTATACACCTCTAATTACTCTCCTCTGTCGCCTCTTAGGTCAAGGAGGCACAGAAGAAGGCTAAAAAGCTTTTGAGATGTCTTTCCTGCAGTAAAAAGCTGGCTGAATCTTATTCTAAAAAGCTCTGCAAGGATTGTATTCAGGAGGTGATCCGGGATGAACAACCTTCTTTAATGGAGGGTCTCCGTTCCATGGTGCAAGAAGAGATTAGATCCTCTTTATCTCACATCTCTATGCCTCCCCCCCAGCCCCCTCCTCCAAAACGTCAGAGGGTGGCCATCCATCACTCCTCCTCTGAATCAGATGACAATGAGGATGAGGCCCCTTCCTCCAGATTTGCTGAGGACGATGATCACTTTTCTGACTCTGATAGTGCAGAAGGCTGTAAAAGATTTCTCTTCTCTAATGAAGGTATGCAGGACCTCTTAAAAGCGGTCCGTGCCACTATGGGGGTTGAGGAGGTTCAGAAACCACATTCTGTTCAGGAAGAACTTTTTGGGGGTTTAAGGGCAAAGCGTGCCCGTGTTTTTCCAGTCAATGAGAATATCAAGGATATGATTATGGAGGAATGGTCAGACCCTGAGAAGCATCTAGGTATTTCTCGGGATTTCAAGAATAGATTGCTATTTGACCCATCCGACTCTAAATTATTTGACGATATTCCAAAAATCGATGTACAGGTCGCAAAAGTTATTAAAAAAACCTCTTTGCCCTTCGAGGACGCTTCTCAGCTTCGTGACCCAATGGAACGAAAGGTGGATGCTTTACTGCGCAAATCCTGGGAGTCCGCTATGTTTAATGTGAAAACTAATATTGCCGCCACCTCTGTGGCTTGTGCCATGACTCTATGGATTGGCGAGCTAGAGCAACATATCACCAATAAAACCCCTAGAGAGGAGATACTGGGTTCTCTTCCCCTCCTAAAATCGGCAACAGCTTTTTTGGCAGACGCCTCGGCGGAGTCTATCCGTTTTTCTGCCAGAGATGCGGGCCTCTCAAATGCCGCACGTCAGGCCATATGGATGAAATCTTGGTCCGGAGACAAAGCTTCTAAGATGAAGCTTTGTTCCATTCCTTTTTCTGGCGAATATGTATTTGGTCCCGTACTTGACAAGATCCTCGAAAAAGCTGCCGACAAGAAAAAGGGTTTCCCTGAGGATCGTCCTTACAGACGAAAATCTTCCTTTCGCTCCTCTGGCTCTCAGGACAAGCCTTATAGAGGAAAGGGAAAATCAGGGCGGTGGAGTTACCCCAAAGGGGGTAAAGGAAGAGGCTTCCTCCTTAACCCTCAGAGTAAACAGTCAGATAAGCAATGACGCCAGGGTGGGAGGAAGACTGAGGAACTTCTGTTCGGCCTGGAAGGATATAACAACAAATCCTTGGGCATTAAACCTAATAAGCACAGGTTACAAAATAGAGTTCCTTTCAATTCCTCCAAACAAATATCTAATCTCGGATCCAGGGTAGCACTCAAACCATTTAAGGATTTGGAACGGAGTCCAGGATCTTCTGAACTTAAATGTCATCACGAGAGTTCCATCTCCCGAACAAAAAAGAGGTTATTATTCCTCTCTCTTCCTGGTACAGAAAAAAGAGGGATCCTTCTGTACTATTATAAACCTCAAGTTTCTGAACAAATACATTTGTTACAGGAAGTTCAAGATGGAGTCCATTACATCAGCGATTCCTCTGATAACAAAGAATGCGTTCATGTGTACCGTGGACCTGAAGGACGCGTATTATCACGTTCCCATCCACCTGAAATCCCAAAAATATCTTCGATTTGCTCTCCGGGATGCTCAAGGTTCAGTACACCACTTTCAGTTCACGGCCCTCCCTTTTGGCATATCCTCCGCCCCGCTGATCTTCACCAAGCTTGTAATAGAAATGGTGGCGTTTCTCAGGCAGAAGAGCTTATGTCTTGTTCCCTACCTGGACGATTTTTTGCTGATGGCACACTCCAAAGTGCAACTTCTGGAGGATCAGAGGATCCTACTTTCTACGCTTCAGTCTCTAGGATGGATTGTGAATCCTCAGAAATCATCTCTTCTGCCGTCCCAGAAGGTGACCTTTCTGGGGGTCTTGCTCGACTCCCAGCTACAGATCACTTGTCTTCCGGGGGAAAAAATACTATCCCTCAAACACAAGGTCAAATCCTTTCAGTCGGAGAAAATGTCCTCGATTCGGGACGCCATGATCCTCCTGGGCCTCCTCTCCTCCTGCATTCCCTCAGTGCGGTGGGCACAGGTACACTACCGAACAATCCAGTCCTGGATTCTTTCTGTCTGGAATCGGAAGCAGTCTACCCTAGACCATCGAGTCCCCATTCCAAACTCTGTGAAGAAATCCCTGAGGTGGTGGACACAGACGAAACATCTGTCCAGGGGCAATCTCTGGGAGAAGTCTCCTCAGATCCAGATTGTCACCGACGCAAGCCTAAGAGGTTGGGGCGCGAAAGTTGGCGAGTATTACTACCAGGGCATATGGCCCCCGTCTGTAGCCAATCAATCATCAAACTTCAGGGAGCTCCGAGCTGTCTGGGAGACCTTGAAAGCTGCCGGAAATCATCTTCGAGGGTTTCATCTCAGGATTCTATCCGACAACTCTACGGTGGTGGCATACTTATCCCATCAAGGGGGTACAAGATCCCTGAGGCTCCAGGCGATTTCAAACAGGATCTTCTGTTGGGCAGAAGAACAAGTGGAATCGATTTCGGCAGTTCACTTAAAGGGGTCTTTAAATGCCGAGGCAGATTTTTTAAGCAGAAAAAATCTAGACCAGTCAGAATGGTCCCTGAACCCCGAAGTGTTTGCGATGATCTCCAGTCGATGGGGAACGCCAGAAATAGATCTTTTCGCGACAAAGAAGAACAGTCAAACAACGAGATTCTGTTCTTTAAACCCCCGGGACAATCCCTGGGCAGTAGACGCGCTGTCTCTCTTCTGGAACTGGGATCTTTGCTACGCTTTTCCTCCTCTTCCCCTTATACCAAGGGTAATCCAAAAGATCCAACGAGAGGACACGACAATCATCCTTGTGACACCATTCTGGCCAAAAAAGAGCTGGTTCCCGGCTCTAAAGAGACTGTCGATCTCCGATCCTTGGATTCTCCCTCTGAGGAGAGACCTTCTTCTTCAAGGTCCCATTGTACATCCCAACCCCGAATTTCTGAGGTTGACAGCCTGGATCCTGAAATCAAAATCCTAAAATCTCAGGGTCTATCAGAGAAAGTCATCTCCACTCTTCGGTCCAGCAGGAAGAATGTTACAAGAGCTATTTACCTGAAAATTTGGAAGAGATTCTGTTCCTGGTCCGGTGACCCAGTACCGGATCAGGCCCGTCCGAACATCCAGATGATCCTGGATTTCCTCCAGAGCGGTCTGGACATGGGGTTGAGTCCTTCTACCTTAAAAGTGCAGATTTCGGCCCTTAGCTGTTTTTTTGACACCGATTTAGCCAACCATAAATGGGTTAGTCGGTTTATTAGAGCAGCCACTAGATTACATCCCTCTCTCAAATTCAAAGTTCCTTCTTGGGATTTGAACACGGTCCTTAAGGGTTTAACTCTCTCCCCGTTTGAACCTCTCGAGGATTGCTCCCTTAGGATTCTGTCCTTTAAGCTAGCTTTTTTCATTGCTATCACCTCTGCTCGTCGCCTGGGTGAAATCCAGGCCATTTCCATTCGTGAACCTTATTTTAGGATCCTTGATGATGACTTGTGATTAGGCTGGACCCGGGTTTCCTCCCCAAGGTCGTTTCAAACTTTCACCAATCACAGGAGATAATACTACCCTCCTTCTGCAATTCTCCATCAAATGAGGTAGAGAGGTCTTTCCACTCCCTAGATGTCAGGAGAGCTGTACTCAAATATCTTGAAGTCACAAAGGATTCCAGGAAGTCGGACTGCCTTCTTCTTCAATTTGCGGGGAAGAATAAGGGCCAAGGAGTCTCAAGATCTACCCTAGCTAGATGGATCCGTAACACGATCTCTATGTGCTATTAAGTTCAGGATCTCCCTATCCCTACGGGTATTAGGGCTCATTCTACTAGAGCCATGGCATCCTCCCATGCCAAAAGGGGCGGTGCCTCTCTTGAAGAGATCTGCAGGGCAGCAACCTGGTCTAGTGTTCACACTTTCATCAAACACTATCGTCTGGATCTCTTTAGTTCCTCTGATCTGTCTTTTGGACGGAAAGTCCTTCAGGCAGTGGCCCGCCCTTAATTTGTTATTCGGTGTATCTCCTTGTGCCGTCGTGGTGATGAAATGGAAAGCCGGAATTAGACTTACCGGTAATTCATTTTCCATGACATCACCACGACGGCATGGTTTTTTCCCTCCCCCATTAGTTTCGTTGTTTGGCTCCGGTATGACTTAATATCGGCCTCCTTTTTCAAAAAAAAAAAAAAAGGAAAAGATAAAACAAAATGTTTTGTTTGACATGTGTTTTGTGTGCAGTTGTCACCGGTGTGGCTCTGTAATTTGGTATACACTGGTGTTGGTGGTGGGAGGTGTCCTTTTAACCTTCTCTGCTTCCTGCCCCTACAGAGGTCAGGGGTCAATCTCCTTGTGCCGTCATGGTGATGTCATGGAAAATGAATTACCGGTAAGTCTAATTCCGGCTTTCTGTCAAACTGCAGAGATGAGAAATGGCTGAAAAATGGCGTCTGGTCTGAAAGGAGAAGATGAGGAAGGAGAAGATCTACATCAGAGGAGACGTCACTGGATGTACGAGGTATGGGGGACTGTATTATACTGGATGTAAGATGTATGGGGCGCTGTATTATACTGGATGTAAGAGGTATGTGGCGCTGTATTATACTGGATGTGAGAGGTATGGGGCGCTGTATTATACTGGATGTAAGAGGTATGGGGCTGTATTATACTGGATATAAGAGGTATGGGGGGCTGTATTATACTGGATGTACGAGGTATGGGGCGCTGTATTATACTGGATGTACGAGGTATGGGGCTGTATTATACCGGATGTAAGAGGTATGGGGGGCTGTATTATACTGGATGTACGAGGTATGGGGCGCTGTATTATACTGGATGTAAGAGGTATGGGGTGCTGTATTATACTGGATGTAAGAGGTATGGGGCGCTGTATTATACTAGATGTAAGAGGTATGGGGCGCTGTATTATACTGGATGTAAGAGGTATGGGGCGCTGTATTATACTGGATGTAAGAGGTATGGGGCGCTGTATTATACTAGATGTAAGAGGTATGGGGCGCTGTATTATACTGGATGTAAGAGGTATGGGGCGCTGTATTATACTGGATGTAAGAGGTATGGGGCGCTGTATTATACTGGATATAAGAGGTATGGGGGGCTGTATTATACTGGATGTAAGAGGTATGGGGGGCTGTATTATACTGGATGTAAGAGGTATGGGGCGCTGTATTACACTGGATGTAAGAGGTATAGGGGGCTGTATTATACTGGATGTAAGAGGTATGGGGGGCTGTATTATACTGGATGTAAGAGGTATGGGGCGCTGTATTATACTGGATGTAAGAGGTATGTGGCGCTGTATTATACTGGATGTAAGAGGTATGGGGCGCTGTATTATACTGGATGTAAGAGGTATGGGGCGCTGTATTATACTGGATGTAAGAGGTATGGGGCGCTGTATTATACTGGATGTAAGAGGTATGGGGCGCTGTATTATACTGGATGTAAGAGGTATGGGGCGCTGTAATATACTGGATGTAAGAGGTATGTGGCGCTGTATTAGGCTACATTCACACGAACATTGTGTTTTGCAGTCTGCAAATTGTGGATCCACAAAAAAAGGATGATGTTCCGTATGCCATCCGTTTTTTTTTGCAGATCCACTCTAACGATGCCTATCCTTGTCCGCAAATGGACAAAAATAGGAATGGACATACAGATGTGGACAGCACACAGTGTTCATTTAAGTGAATGGGTCCGCATCTGAGCCGCAAAATATCGGAGGCTGAAAAAACAACTGTGGTGTGAATGTAGCTTTACCCTGTATGTTCTGTAGTAATATACGTAATGTTAGGAGGGAAAAAGTTAGGGTGAGAATTTGGCATGGGGGTCGGGGGGGTCAATTTTTGACTTGGCCGGCAGAAAAGCTAGGTGCACCAGCGCTGGGGGAAGGGGCAAGCTGAACTCTTGCACCAGGGCCCATGAGCCTTTAGCTACGCCCCTGCCTACAAATAATACGGTGCCAATATAAGTCTTCTTACCATAGATCATGGGAATAACTGATGGGCAGAGCTTTCCTTATACATATCCCGCTCAAGTTTACAATATCAGCAGTGCACTGGGGCAAATTTATTTTACACTAAACCACCATCTCTATACACACTCAGTTCAGACCAGTTCCCCTCTTAGTACCCCCCTTCACAATATAATGCTTTCTTATTGTGTCAACACAGTAGAATGATCCCTTAGTGTCCCTGCATAGTGGTTACGTCCCCTTACTGTCCCACATAGTTATGTCTCCTTATTGCCCCACATAGTAGTTATGTCTCCTGATTGCCCCACATAGTAGTTATGTCTTCTTGTTTCACATAGTAGTTATGTCTCCTTATTGTCCCACATACTAGTTATGTCTCCTGATTGACCCACATAGTAGTTATGTCTCCTTATTGTCCCACATAGTAGTTATGTCTCCTGATTGCCCCACATAGTAGTTATGTCTCCTTTTTGTCCCACATAGTAGTTATGTCTCCTTACTGTCCCACATAGTAGTTATGTCTCCTTATTGTTCCACATAGCAGTTATGTCTCCTTATTGTCCAACATACTAGTTATGTCTCCTGATTGTCCCACATAGTAATTATGTCTCCTTATTGTCTCACATAGTAGTTATATTTCCTTATTGTCCCACATAGTAGTTATGTCTCCTTAGTGTCACACACAGTAGTTATGCTCCCCTAGTGCCTCTGCACAATAGTTATGTCCCTTTAGTTCCCCCACACAGTAGAATGACCATTTAGTGCCCCATCACAATAGTGCTGCCCCCTTGGTGCAACCCTTACAATAGGTTTGCCGCCTTAGTGACCCCTTACAATAGTGTTGCCTCCTTAGTGCCCCTGCGGTTTCAGTAGAACTTCAACATTGTAGTCAGCTGTATCTGTGTCTTGAAGAAGCAGATACAGTTGATATTAGAACATGCTGCAGTCCTCCTGGCACCATGGGATCTCCACTAAAATCAGGGACTACCCCTCTGGATCCGATACAGTTGGGAGGTATGTGTACAGATCTTAATTGATGAAGAAATGTAGATGAGCAGTGAAATGTGTTGCTCTCCATGTACAGTGCCTTGCAAAAGTATTCGCCCCCCTGAAATTTTCAACCTTTTGCCACATTTCAGGCTTCAAACAAAAAGATATAACATTTTAAATTACTGATGAAGAATCAACAATTGTGAAGTGGAACAAAATTTATTGGATCATTTAAACTTTTTTTGTAATAATAAAACTGAAAAGTGAGGCGTGCAAAATTATTTGGCCCCCTTGAATTAATACTTTGTTGCGCCACTTTTTGCTGCGATTACAGCTGCAAGTCGCTTGGGGTGTGTCTCTATCAGTTTTGCACATCTAGAGACTGAAATTCTTGCCCATTCTTCCTTGCAAAACAACTCGAGCTCTTTGAGGTTGGATGGAGAGCGTTTGTGAACAGCAGTTTTTAGCTCTTTCCACATATTTTCAATTGGATTCAGGACTGGACTTTGACTTGGCCATTCTAAGACCTGGATATGTTTATTTTTGAACCATTCCATTGTAGATTTTGCTTTATGTTTGGGATCATTGTCTTGTTGGAAGATAAATCTCCGTCCTAGTCTCAGGTCTTTTGCAGACTCCAACAGGTTTTCATCCAGAATGGTCCTGTATTTGGCTCCATCCATCTTCCCATCAATTTTAACCATCTTCCCTGTCCCGGCTGATGAAAAGCAGGCCCAAACCATGATGCTGCCACCACCATGTTTGACAGTGGGGATGGTGTGTTCAGGGTGATGAGCTGTGTTGCTTTTATGCCAAACATATCGTTTTGCATTGTTTCCAAAAAGTTTGATTTTGGTTTCATCTGACCAGAGCACCTGCTTCCACATGTTTGTGCATGTGCGTCTCCCAGGTGGCTTGTGGCAAACTGTAAACAAGACTTTTTATGGATATCTTTGAGAAATGGCTTTCTTCTTGCCACTCTTCCATAAAGGCCAGATTTATGAAGTGTTCGACTGATTGTTGTCCTATGGACAGACTCTGCCACCTCAGCTGTAGATCTCTGCAGTTCATCCAGAGTGATCATGGGCCTCTTGGCTGCATCTCTGATCAGTCTTCTCTTTGTTTGAGATAAAAGTTTAGAGGGACGGCCGGGTCTTGGTAGATTTGCAGTGGTCTGATACTCCTTCCATTTCAATATGATCACTTGCACAATGCTCCTTGGGATGTTTAAAGCTTGGGAAATCTTTTGGTATCCAAATCCAGCTTTAAACTTCTCCACAACAGTATCACGGACCTGCCTGGTGTGTTCCTTGGTCTTCGTGATGCAGAACCCTGAGACTATCACAGAGCAGGTGCATTTATACGGAGACTTGATTACACACAGGTGGATTCTATTTATCTTCATCAGTCATTTAGGACAACATTGGATCATTCAGAGATCCTCAATGAACTTCTGGAGTGAGTTTTCTGAACTGAAAGTAAATGGACCGAATAATTTTGCATGCCCAACTTTTCAGTTTTATTATTACAAAAAAAGTTTAAATGATCCAATAAATTTCGTTCCACTTCACAATTGTGACCCACTTGTTGTTGATTCTTCACCAAAAATTTAAAATGTTATATGTTTGAAGCCTGAAATGTGGCAAAAGGTTGAAAAGTTCCAGGGGGCCGAATACTTTCGCAAGGCACTGTATTAGCTGATCACAAGAGGGGGTTTAAGGCTAACCATATACATTCAATAACTGTTGGCCAAATGATTGTTTAGCCCATGGCTCGGCCCAACATATATGCGTATTTATTGGGGATAAAGCTGCTGCGAGACACTTCTGGTGGGGCTTACCTCCAGGGGGAACAAAAGGCAAAAATATTCATTTCACCTGATTTTTCTCGCCACCCCCTCCGACATCATCTGTTGGGCGAGAGTTGAGAGCTTCCCACATGCAATAGACTTTTGGCGGAATGTGCCTATCTCATTCATATTCTAATGTGTATAAGGGGCTTTAGCGGTGGGATGCAAACGACTCAGCAAATGACTTATGATATTTTTCTGTGTGAGGTGGTTATTGAGTACGAGCAGTCTAAGTTGCCATGAATTAGCTTTGAACTTGTGTTAGAACAATTTCAGAAAGTGGAATGTTTATAACCTTGCCAATGTGACAATTGTGACAGAAATAATGCACATTTTAACAATGAGAATTTTTTAAACTTTGTCATATTTTATTCCATGTGGAAATGAACTGCTTTGTTTGCTCTGTTCATTATTTGTCTAATCCAGGGGTGGGCAATTAATTTTCTCATGCGGCCGCATGAGAAATTGGGATGGTTTTAGAGGGCCGGACTAATATAATTAACTCAGTTCTACCCAATACTGTATATAGTATATATACTATCCAGAGGTCGCACTATGTTTTTTGCAAGAGAGTAAAAATACTCCTCTGACCATTTTTGAGGAGTATTTTTACCCGAGGAGGAGTACGAAAGTTGCGGTCATTTAAATATATAATATATAGGCCTTCACTTGGTCACATCTGCGTTGGAGGCTGCATTTGGAGCCGCTGTTGCAGATTCTGTTGAAAGACCGGACAAAAATCCTTGTATGCAGCACTTTTTTGTTCGGTAAAAAGACAGATCCCCAACGAAAACTGAACGGATCCAATCGTAGTCGGTGGAGTCTGTTCAGCTTCTTCCCCGTGGGGTGACAGAAGGAGGGGGAGCAGGGTCACTAGTGGGATGGCAGGAGGAGGGGGGAGCAGGGTCACTAGTGGGGTGACAGGAGGAGGGAGGAGCAGGGTCACTAGTGGGGTGACAGGAGGAGGGGGGAGCAGGGTCACTAGTGGGGTGACAGGAGGAGGGGGAAGCAGGGTCACTAGTGGGGTGACAGGAGGAGGGGGGAGCAGGGTCACTAGTGGGGTGACAGGAGGAGGGGGGAGCAGGGTCACTAGTGGGGTGACAGGAGGTGGGGGGAGCAGGGTCACTAGTGGGATGACAGGAGGAGGGGGAGCAGGGTCAATAGTGGGGTAACAGGAGGAGGGGGAGCAGGGTCACTAGTGGGGTGACAGGAGGATATCATTTGCAGCACACAGACGGCATCTGTGTGCTGTCGGGGTTTTCTTGCGGATCCATAGAATTAATGGGTCCATGTGCGATCCGCAAAAAAAAGGGGATCAGACACAGACCAAAAATACAATCATGTGCATGAGCACATATGGGAAAGCTTAGTGCTGCATAGTTCCAGTAACATACCTCCCAACCGTCCTGGATCCGGCGGGACAGTCCCGGATTGCAGTGGCTGTCCCGGCACGGGGGAGGTATGTCCCGGTCTCTGGCAGCTGTCTCTGCATCCATAGGACGCAGAGACAGTTGTCTGTTACATGAAGAAGCAGACAGCTGGAATTGACTGCCTGCTTCTTCCATCATCCCTCCCATCCCCCCTGCAGCTGTCCGTACCTCCTGCTGCATTCTGTACCTCTTGTCTAGGTGGGGGCGGGGCTGGCCATCAGTCAGCATTGGCCCCGCTCCCTCCAGACAAGAGAAGCTGATGTCCGGCTGGTGATGCTGCTGCCACTAAGAAGGTAAGTATAAGGTTTTTATTTTTTTTTTTACTTTCTATGAGGGGCAGAAAGGGGTGTATTATCTCTGTACTGTGACATCCCTGTGTTTATTATCCCTGTACTGTGACATCATTGTGTTTATTATCCCTGTACTGTGACATCACTGTGTGTATTATCTCTGTACTGTGACTTCACTTGTGTTTATTATCCCTGTACGGTGACATCACTGTGTTTATTATCTCTGTACTGTGACATCACTGTGTTTATTATCCCTGTACGGTGACATCACTTGTGTTTATTATCTCTGTTCGGTGACATCACTGTGTTTATTATCACTGTATGGTGACATCACTGTGTTTATTATCCCTGTACGGTGACATCACTGTGTTTATTATCTCTGACATCACCGTGTTTATTATCCCCGTACAGTAAGGGTACTGGGTGAGATTAGCTTATAGTGGGTGCAGTTATGGGCGTGGCCTAGCGCTGAAAAAATTTGCCAGCACAATATGTCCCTCTTTTACTCTTTGCAAACTTGGGAGGTATGCAGTAAGTGGGACACATGGGGGCAATGACACCATATTGTAGATTAGGTGGTTTCCTCTCTCCCCCCTTCCCCTGTTTGCTTTTCCCGCTTTTTCTTTCAGAATTACCTCAGGGTGAAAACTTGTATCTGGTGCCAGCTGGTTCTTTCTGGACAGCTGAAGTCGTCCTCTGATTGGTGGTTGGCGTTGCTGGGGGAGAATTCTGTCACTCTGATTTGTTGTTGCTCTGGCGACGGGAAAGATTTCTCCTTAAATTGAGGTGTTCGGCAGCGCTTCTGGGCCAGTTGGATGAAGACCGGATCGTCGCCCCTCCCTCCCTTCCTATTTATTTGTTATTGTCACTTTACTTTATCAGTGGGGCTGTATCACTCAGCAATAGGTGGATTTCAGGAATTTATGGAGGTTTTAAATGGTTAATTAATTAATGAGATTGAGTATTTTAATTAATTATTTATTAATTTATTCTTGTTACTATTGGCTACCCTTAATAAAGCATTGCAGCCTTTTTATTCCAATCTAGGTGTTATGTCTTTATTTATTAATTGTTAAGTGAGGTGTCAGTTGCCTCCATGCTGCATACCATCCCCTGAATAGTGATACAGATTGGTGTGAAATTAGGATGCAATATGCACAGAAGAGTTTCTCTTCCGACAGCAGGGCAGAGAGACTGCACAAGTATAAAGTCAGGGTCAGACATTGTGGGATTTAAGTGATTTAATAGGGGTACCCAGGTACTGAACAGAAATGAAGAGGAAAGAAATAACACCAAATTCAATGCCTCCTTTATACCCATTTGTCGTTCACTTGCATTTTACTTTCCTTCTGTTCAGTGCCACCTTTCTGTCAACTTACAATTCATTACCTCTTTAGTGCCCACCTATGACAGACGGGAAAAAAGGGGCAAAATGGACACCAAGGGATGACTGAATAGATGTTTTTTAATTCATACATACTCATGTAGTCACTTAACTCATTTACATCTTGTTATGTTGGCAGAGAAGCTGGATGACCGTGGGCATGGGCACTGCTCTAAATAGCTTGCTGCTGTTGGTTTCCAGCAGTCTGCATTTGCTGGCCTTCTTCTGCCTCTGACTGCAAGAGTTCTATGCCTCCATCTTCTGCTGTAGGCCGTGGCCTGTGTTTGTTAAGTGCTCCAGCCAATAGCTGATATCTCTGTGATAGGGTGCCTAAGGGTGCCTAAGCAATAGCTTTATCTGGCTTGCTAGTTACTGTGAAGGTGTTTTTGTCTGCTTGGGTACTGATCTCTGCCTGATTCTTAACTCTTATTCTCCACTGCCTTACCTGACCTCTGCCTGATTACTGTATTAACTCTTTGCTGCCTGCCCTGACTTTCAGACTGATTTATGGATTTTCATGTTCTCTGCCTATCCTGACCTCAGTCTGCTACTGACTAGAGTTTTGTATGATCCTTCATTGCCCCACACTGGTATCTCTGACCCCTCTGTAAACCACACAGAGACTACTCCAAGAGCAAGCTGCCTGGCGGGTTCCCTGCCTGTATAGGGGTTAATGGGTGAATATGAGAGGACTGCCAGGATAACGTCCTTAGGATTAGCCCAAAGTTAAACCTGTTGGTTGACACAGTGGTTCCACACCCACTGTCATAATACATCGTTTAAAACGTGAATTCAAAAGATTTGAGAATGAATAAGCTTACGCAGGCTAAGTGAATAAATATATTTACTAAGTTTGAGTAGTAAAAAGTAAATAATCATCACTGGCCTACAATCATCACAGCACATGGGTGACATCAATGGCACCTCAAACCAACCCAACATGTGTTTCACGTTGCTTCCTCAGGGGGTAAACGCTTCCTCCCTGAGGAAGCAACACGAACCCAGTGTTGGGTTTAGTTTGAGTCACCATTCTGGGTCTGTATTATCCTACTGAACATGTGTCGTCTTGTACAATAATTTGGATGTATGTCCTGTTTTATTTGACTGCATTTTGTTCTTATCACTGTGTATATGTGACCACTTTTGGTGCCTCATCTGTGGTGTAACTGTCAGTACCTTTTAATTGTATTTTAATCCTACAGTTATAATAAAGTGTTTCATTTTTACAGTAATGGATGTGGTGTGCTTTCTATATCGGTGTTGCTCTATGTATAAAGTGCATATAAACAATACAAATGTATATACTATCACTGTAAGTAACGGGCAGGTTCTTTCATACTGTATAAAGCAGTTATGTAGAATTGTGTGAAATTCACTCACCTATAGTCAAATTAAAAATGTTATTGTACCTGCTATTGTTATGAAGGTTGAATAAAGCAATAATGAAGTGATGTGGAGCAGAAGACAAGCGGGCAGACGAGTGAGAGCAGGAAGGGTGAGAATACAGAGCTCTCAGCAGTGAGCGGCCTTCATCTGATTAGACCAGACCTGGGCAAGGGGCAGCCCGCGGGCCGCATCCGGCCCGTCTGCTGTCTCTGACCGGCCCTCCGTGCCGTTCACAGCGCTGATGAAAAACAGGGAAAAGTCTAAGGCTTAGACTTTTCCCTGTTTTTCATCAGCGTTGTGAACGGCACGGGCAGCACAGCTATGCTGCTTGTGCCTGAAATAACCAATAACAAAGCTCCTTATGGCTATTGAGCGATACAGGTCAGGTCAGACAAGGGAAACCGGCGGGAGCTGGAAGGAGGAGGGGCCGGCTCCCGGGGATGGCTGTAGTAAGGAGAGCAGAGGCGCTGAGCATGGACCCTGGGAAACATGACAGGGCCGCCGGTGAGGTAAGGGGCTGCGGACTGAAGAGCTGCCCCCCGGGCTATGTTCCCCCCGGCCCCCGGGTGGAGCGGGCAGCTGGGGGGTGGGAGAGTTGTGGCAGTGAAAAGCTGTCAGTCTTCAAGAAAGTGATTCCCCCCCAACCATGGTTCTGTCCAGTCTCCCAGTTCTCTGCTCCTCCCTCCTCCTGTCACCCCACTAGTGACCCTGCTCCCCCTCCTCCTGTCACCCCACTAGTGACCCTGCTCCCCCCTCCTCCTGTCACCCCACTAGTGACACTGCTCCCCCTCCTCCTGTCACCCCACTAGTGATCCTGCCCCTCCTGTCACGGCGAGCCGGCGATGCGCCTCATCTTTACTGCGCCGCCAGTCCTCGTGTCTAGCTCTAAACAGGTCATTTCCCCTAGCAACCAGGGTACTGGAGGACCCAGCGACACGTGCTTCATAAGCACGGCCAGCTTTCTCCATCCTCTGGACATCAAGCAGCAGGGGAGCTGAGCGCTGACGCCCATTAGTCAGTTGGGTCACGTGTCGCGGGCCACGTCACATGACCCATCTTCTGGGCCTATTTAAGCAGGCAGCCTGCTGGCCACAGGTTTCCTGTGATCGTGACCCTTGCTATTGGATTTATTGGTGTATTTGGATTTTGGCTTCGGACTTAGACTACGCTTTTGCTATTCCCCTTGGTATTTGACGAGACCTCCTGTTTCTGACTTGGCTTGCTGACTATTCTGTTATTGTGTTGTGTTCTGTCTTCCCCTGTGTTCTCTTTCCCTGTGTTCTCCTTCCCTGCCCCGTGCACGTATACAGTATAGGGACTTCCGCCAAGTTACCGTTTTGCCGCCTAGGGCATTTACTGTAAGTAGGCAGGGAAAGAGGTGGAGTTCAGACAGGGCACACTATCCCTTGTTCCTCTGTCGTGACACCCGCTCCTCCTGTCACCCGACTAGTCACGCTGCTCCCCCCATCACCCCACTAGTGACACTGCTCCCCCTCCTTCTGTCACCCCACTAGTGATCCTGCTCCCCCCACTAGTGACCCTGCTCCCCCTCCTCCTGTCACCCCACTAGTGACCCTGCTCCCCCCGTCACTCCACTAGTGACACTGCTCCCCCTCCTTCTGTCACCCCACTAGTGATCCTGCTCCCCCCACTAGTGACCCTGCTCCCCCCTCCTCCGGTCACCCCACTAGTGACTCTGCTCCCCCTCCTCCGGTCACCCCACTAGTGACCCTGCTCCCCCCTCCTTCTGTCATCCCACTAGTGACTCTGCTCCCCCTCCTCTGGTCACCCCACTAGTGACTCTGCTCCCCCTCCTCCGGTCACCCCACTATTGACCCTGCTTCCCCTCCTCCTGTCACCCCACTAGTGACCCTGCTCCCCCCTCCTCCTGTCATCCTACTAGTTACCCTGCTCCTCCCTCCTCCTGTCACCCCACTAGTGACCTTGCTCCTCCTGTCACCCCACTAGTGACCCTGCTCCCCCTCCTCCTGTCATCCCACTAGTAACCCTGCTCCTCCCTCCTCCTGTCACCCCATTAGTGACCCTGCTCCCCCTCCTCCTGTCACCCCACAGGGAAGAAGCTGAACAGACTCCATAGACTACGATGGGATCCGTTCAGTTTTCGTTCAGGATCTGTCTTTTTACCAAACAAAAAGGGCTGCATACAAGGCTTTTTGTCCGGTCTTTCGACAGAATCTGCAACAGCGGCTCCAAATGCAGCCTCCAACGCAGATGTGACCAAGTGCAGGCCTATATATTATATATTTAAATGACTGCAACTTTCGTACTCCTCCTCAGGTAAAAATACTCCTCAAAAATGGTTAGAGGAGTATTTTTACTCTCTTGCAAAAAATGTAGTGCGACCTCTGGATAGTATATATACTATATACAGAATTGGGTAGAACTGAGTTAATTATATTAGTCCGGCCCTCTAAAACCATCCCAATTTCTCATGCGGCCCCATGGGAAAATTAATTGCCCACCCCTGGATTAGACAAATAATGAACAGAGCAAGCAAAGCAGTTCATTTCCACATGGAATAAAATATGACAAAGTTAAAAAAAATTCTCATTGTTAAAATGTGCATTATTTCTGTAACAATTGTCACATTGGCAAGGTTATAAACATTCCACTTTCTGAAATTGTCCTAACACAAATTCAAAGCTAATTCATGGCAGCTTAGACTGCTCGTACTAAATAACCCCCTCACACAGAAAATTGTCATAAGTCATTTGCTGAGTCATTTGCATCCCACCGCTAAAGCCCCTTATACACATTAGAGTATGAATGAGATAGGCATGTTCCGCCAAAAGTCTAATGCATGTGGGAAGCTCTTAACTCTCGCCCAACAGATGATGTTGAAGGGGGGGGGGGGGCGAGAAAAATCAGGTGAAATGAATATTTTTGCCTTTTGTTCCCCCTGGAGGTAAGCCCCACCAGAAGTGTCTCGCAGCAGCTTTATCCCCAATAAATACGCATATATGTTGGGCCGAGCCATGGGCTAAACAATCATTTGGCCAACAGTTATTGAATGTGTATGGTTAGCCTTAAACCCCCTCATGTGATCAGCTAATACATGGAGAGCAACACATTTCACTGCTCATCTGCATTTCTTCATCAATTAAGATCTGTACACATACCTCCCAACTGTACCTCCTCACATGCAATCTTTGGCCCTCTCAAAACCTCCTTCTTTGTTTTCCTCTTGTCTGCTCCTAACACAATTGTTTTCGAGATTTGTGTGCATCCCCCATACTCAGGAACTTGCCTAACACATCAGGCTCTCCCCCACCTTTTGAGCCTTCAAAATCACCCTGAAAACTAACCTCTTCAGAAAAGCCTACAAACCACAATAACTCTGCTGCCAACATACTACCATCTGAGCTGCTCTTTACCTACTTTTACTGTCCCCTTCCCTTGTAGAATGTAAGCCCTTCTGGGCAAAATCCCTCCATACCAGTTAGTTTCCGCATATTGTATTGTACTTTTTGTATTATATTATGTATGTACGACACAATGGAATTATTGATGCAATAAGAAATAAAGACAATTTGCAGTTTAGACTGATGACATATGTATCCTTAGCTGCTGTTATATCTGATGCACCCAATATATTAATTATACAATCAAGGGGGAGAATGGCCAAAATGGAGGACTTGTTGCTGCTCATGTCACAAATTTTAGTAAGGCAAAATAGCCGGTGAGCTTTCAGTGCCTTAAAGGGTTTTTCCGAGATTCAGATATTGATGACTCATCCTCAGGATAGGTCATCAATATCAGATCAGTAGGGGTCCAACACCTGGCACCCCTGCCGATTAGCCATTTGAGGAGGCCCCAGCACTTCAGCCACAACCGTGTCCTCCTTGAAGTTTACTAGGCACAGCACCATCCATTGGATAGAGGCTGTGCTTGGTATCGCAGCTCAGCCCCATTCACTCGAATGGGACTGAGCTGTGCCTCGGCTACGTGACTGATGAATGTGACGTCACTGGCCTAGGAAGAGGCCACGGTGCTCACTGGATTCCCGCAGTTTCTTCAAACAGCTGATTAGCATGGTACTGGGTGTCAGACCCTGACGATCAGACATTGATAAATCTCAGAAAACCCCTTTTATGTTTCTATTGCTCTATTGCTAGCTGGTCATGCACATTAGATCTATGTAGGCAGAATTAGAGCGACGAGTCGGGGGGCAAAAGGCCCTCCCGGTGAGGAGCCATAAGGGGGGTCTCTGCGATCCCCACGGGAGCAGTTTGTAAGGTTCAGGGGTGCAGGGTTGTAGGATAGTTTTTATAAGTGCATGGGCAGCTGGTGGGACAAGATGGCGCTGAGTGAGGGAGGGGGAGGCCAGGTTTCAGCAGGGAGCTTAGTTAGAACAATAGGTGGGCTAGTTTCGGCGGGAAGAAAAGGGGGAGGGGCTAGGATTCGGCGGGAAAAAGGGGGCGGAGTTACGGGTATAAATAGGACAGGTGAGAGCAGGTAGGCAAGAAGATTTTTTGGATCTCACCTGTAGAAGACGCCATGAGCCAGCTGATTGTGGACGCCAGCCTGCCCCAGAGGATGGAAGGAGAATCGGCCAGGAAGAAGCTGCGGCGCGCGGTGAAGGTCCCCCTGAGATTCCGGGATGCAACTTCATCTGGTAGGTCTTTCAAGGGGCTTAGGTCCCGACCTTCTCCCTCCTTCCAACCCGCTCCTCCTCCCCCCCTGCTCCGTCCTCCTCTATGCTTTCCTCCGCTCCCTCCGCTCCATGCGCCCCTCCTCCTGCGCTTTCCTCACCTGCTTCTCTTTCCCTCTCTCTTCCTCCTGCCTCCTCTCAGTCCTCCATTCCCCCTGGTTCTGCGGCTGGTCATGTATCTGCCGGGAGCTCCGGGGAGTGGGCAGCCGCATGCAGCGCCGGAGCTCCTGAACTTCCGGTCGGCGGTCGCGTACTTCCGGTTTTTCCGGGCCACGTGACCGCTGACTCGGACTCGTCGGTGCAGGCCCCCCAGCCTCCCCCTGGTGTTGGTGGGGTATTTCAGGTGGGTGGGTCATCAGATGGGCCCCTTGAGAGCGCTGACCCCTCGGCGGTTGCGAGGGGGGTCGGCGCTCCGGCTGGTTTCCTTTGGGGACATGGGCAGACGCCATCTTCTAGTGCCGTGTCCCCTGAGGGGTTTACGACGTCTCTACCCCCAGGCTCGGCTCTCCCTGGTGATGGAGGGCGTACCAGGCCCCCTAGGAGCTTGGGGGAGGCGGGGCCAGGTCCTGCATTTCCTCCAGTGATTCCCTCATATAGTGGGGCCATAGAGAATGGGGGTTGCCCTAGTTCTGCTGCTCAGGCCACTATTCAGGCTGCACAGGTGCTTGCCCCTGATGCCCAGGTTCCTGGCTCCGGTGTTCAGACTCATAGCTATGTTTTTCAGGCCCCTGGCGCTGCTGTCCGGGCCCTGAGTAGCCCTGCCCAGCCGGTCATAGGCCACATTCCCTCGTTTCCTGGTGTTGTTAACCCATGTCAGTGGAATTTTCCCTCCGGCCCAGTAGCTATGGGGCCTGGGAGTTCTTAGCCAGGTCCCTGGGCAAGTTCTGTTCCCTGGTTCCAGGGCACCCCTCTTTTGCAGCCTGGCTCTGCGTTTAGTTTTCCTCAGCTACCTGGGGCTCAGTCTCAGGCCTTACTGCTTCAAGCATACCAGAGCATGTATCCATACATGGGTATTCAACCTCCGTTTAGTGTCATTGGGCCGCAGGCGAGTAATAATATAAGTGCAGCGGCTACTCAGCAACCACCTAGCACTAGTTGGACGCGCCCTGGATCTGTTGTGGACGGAAGCTGGCCCTCTGTTTGTAATTCCAGGGCTCCGGAACGGGATCAGGATAAGGAAGTGGCACCGCTCCCTTCCCAGGAGACAGCATCCTCATCTCAGGAATCGGGATCCACATCATTGACTGCAGCAACCGAGCAGGCACAGGCATCTGCCAGGAACGACGACCAGCTGGGTGAGTCGTCCTCTGATTCATCAGGGGATGAGACATCAGAGAACGAAGGGGAAGGGGGTATCCTTAAAACATTTAAGAAGTGCGTAAGGTTACTTAAAAAGAAAGATAGGGAGCACAGTAAAGTCATGAGCGAGGGGCTCGGTTTGCAGAAGGGGGCATTACTAGGGGCGGGGGACACCTATGCTTGCTCCCTTTCTCCTACATATTCCCATGTGCCCAAGAAATTGGTAAAAAGAACCAGGGAGGGGAAGTTTGTAGATGTTTTTGACCTTACTAGGGAGGCAGTGTCAGATAGAGAAGACAAGAAAGAGGGAAGGGACGTTAGGAGAAAGTCTATAATGGAATGGGTGAGGGGCTTCGTGGTTTATGCAAGCATTTTGACAGAGCAGAAACCGGAGCAGGCAGGAAGCTTGTGGAAATACATGGATTTGATCATAGATGCATTTTCCTTTTATGGTGGCATGGGTTGGTATGAGTATGATAGGGCGTTTAGGAAAAAGATGGTGGGCAACAGCACCTTGAGTTTTGGGCAGAAGGATTTGGACTTATGGTCCAGACTCTTGGTTAAAGAGAGACCCGCCGGTTTTGGGAACCCTACGGGCACGTTTAACAGAGGGAAGGCAGTCTGTTGGGCTTATAATGAAAAGGCCTGTAAGAGGGGATTCTCGTGTAGATTCCGCCATTGCTGCAGTAGCTGCGGTTTGAGTCACTCACAGATGGATTGTCTTAAGAAGAAGGAGGCAATGTCTGGAGGTCAGGGCCCCCAGTCCTTTCGGACTGGATTCAAAGGGGCCAACACCGGTGATGGTAGACAAGCTAAGGGAATGGCTCAGGGCATATCCAGATAAGGCAGTAGCGAAGTTGTTGGACGAGGGTTTTTCGGAGGGTTTCAAACTACCAGTAAGCGGGGATGTTGCAAGGGTCGTAAGGGTCAGAAATTTGAAGTCGGTGAGGGAGCACCCTGAGGTTTTGAGAGAGAAGCTGGGGAAAGAGGTTGGATTGGGCAGGATGGTAGGCCCATTTGTGGAACCTCCGGTGGAAGGATTGGTTTTGTCACCTTTAGGAGTAGTGCCCAAAAAAGAGAAGGGTAAATTTAGGATGATTCAGCATCTTTCTTACCCGAAAGGGGGCTCTGTGAACGACGCTATCAATAGCGACCTTTGTGAGGTGCATTATCAGTCATTTGAAGAAGCAGTGGAGTTGGTTAAGGAGTTAGGAAAAGGGGCCCTTATGGCAAAAGTGGACATTGAATCAGCATTTAGGTTGCTTCCGCTTCATCCCAGCAGTTTTAGGTTTACTGGTTGTTTCTTTGAGGGTGGATTTTACATAGATAAGTGTTTACCGATGGGGTGCGCAGTCTCGTGTGCTTTGTTTGAGGCGTTTAGCTCGTTTTTGCATTGGTGTCTGGAGCAACTTACCAGTTGGGGTTATATTGCGCATTATCTGGACGATTTTTTGATCTTGGGGCCACCTGGGTCTGAGCGGTGCGAAGTGGTGGTTAGGGAGTTTGTTGGTCTCTTAGACAAGTTTGGGGTTCCGGTAGCCAAGGACAAGACAGTACAGCCCACAACGAATCTGGTTTATTTGGGTATAGAGATTGATTCGGAGGCTGGGGTGTGTAGGTTGCCGGGGGACAAGGTGTCCACACTGAAGGTTGCGGTGCAGAGGTTTTTGAATAGTGAGAAGGTGACCTTGAAGGAAATGCAGTCTCTGATGGGTTCGCTGAACTTTGCTTGTCGGGTAATCCCAATGGGGAGGATCTTTAGCAGAAGATTGGAGAGGAGTATGGTGGGGGTCAGGAAATCGTTTCATAAAATCAGAATTACGAAGGAATTAAGGGAGGATTTGATAGTATGGGATCGTTTTCTGAAAGATTTCAATGGAGTGGCAGTTTGGGTTGAGGAGCCTGCATCCAATCAGAAGTTGCGTCTGTTTACTGATGCGGCTGGGTCATATGGGTTTGGGGCGTATTTTGGAGGAAGATGGTGTGCAGGAAAATGGCCACGTAGTTGGGAGAAGGAGGGGTTCCTGTTGAATCTAACGCTCCTGGAGTTGTTCCCGATTGTAGTAGCAGTTGAACGTTGGGGACAGGACTTGAGAGACAAGTGGGTGGTGTTCTGGTCGGATAATATGAGCGTGGTCAATGGGATCAATAATTTGTCCAGCTCCTCGGGGCCAGTAGTGAGACTGTTGAGGCACCTGGTACTGAAATGTATGCAGTTGAATATTCATTTTGTGGCAAAGCACGTACCGGGGGTGAATAACGGGATAGCTGACGCGCTTTCAAGAGGAAAAATGGATCAGTTTTTTACATTGGCCCCCGGTGCTGAGCAGGTTGGTGAACATTGCCCTGATTGTATTTGGCAGGTGGTGACCCGGTCCTGATGGAGTTAGTGAGAAGCTCTTTGGCTGAAAAGACATGGCGGGCTTATCAAAAGGAATGGAATGAGTGGAATGAGTTGTCTGCAAAGTTCCCTGAAGATAAGTCTACGAGTCGATTGTTGAGGTTGTTGAGTAATTTGAGACGGAAAGGGGCGAGCAAAGGGAGGGCCGCCACGGCAGTGGCTGCTGTGTCCTTTTTTACTAAGTTGGGGGGTGGAGAGGACCCAGGAAAAAGCTTTGTTGTCCGGAGGATTTTGAAAGGATGGGGAAGGGTAACGAAGGTACAACCCGATAAGAGGGAACCTATTGATTCAAGTAGGTTGTGTAAGATTTTGAATGTTTTAGGGGATATTTGTAGAGATGATTATGAGACGGTTTTGTGGGAAACGGCGTTTACATTGGCCTTCGCAGGGGCTTTCAGGGTTGGAGAGTTGGTGGCGGGATCAAAACAAGGAAAGTCAGGCTTAAGATGGGGTCAAGTTCATTGTTTGGAAGATAAGGTAGCATGCTTTATTGCTCGTTCAAAGACAGATCAGAAGGGGACAGGGGCATGGATATACATGAAAAGTACAAATCAGCAAGGCTGTCCTTTATTAGCGGTCAACAAGTATATTAGGATTAGAGGTAATAGGGAGGGGGCGTTTTTGATTCACAGGGACGGGGCGGCGTTGTCTCGTTTTCAGTTTTGCGCGATACTGAAGAAGGCACTGGCGGCAGCTGGATTGGATGCTGCGAGCTTTGGTTCCCATTCTTTTCGTATTGGCGCTGCGTCGGAGGCGGCAGCGAGGGGTTTGGGGGAGGAACATATAAAGAAGTTAGGAAGGTGGAAAAGCGGTGCGTTCAGGACATATGTTCGGGCTATCAAGAAGTGAGATGGTGCATTTGTGTTAGCAGGTTGTGAAGTTGAATTGTAGTGAATGTTGACTGTTTCATGGAGTGGTTTAAGTTGGTGAATTTGGTGCTCTCATTTGTTCATTTTCTTGTTTCAGGGAAAAAGAAGATTTGGATTGTCGGGCACTCATATGTGCATTGGGCCGCAAGGCGAGCAGCAAGGCGACCATACGGTCTGAACCTGGGTCTCCCCAGGGATAAGTGTGAAGTCCGGTGGTTTGGAAGAAGAGGACTACAATGGTATCGGCTGCAGGAAATGATGTCGGAGTTGGCAGCCATAAAGTCAGCACCGGATGTGATTGTAGTTCATGCTGGTGGAAATGATCTGGGGCGGCTTAAGGTGATACAGCTGATCGCCGACATAAGGATGGAAATGGCCAGATGGCGGCTGAGGTGGCCTAAGGCGGTGATTGTATGGTCTGATATCATCCAGAGGAGATGTTGGAGAAATGCAAGGTCGGTGTCAGCGGTGGAAAAGATGAGGAAGAAGCTGAATAAAGCGGTTGGTCGGTTTGTGACAGGGCAAGGAGGTCTGGTGGCGAAACATGACGACCTCATCTATTTCAAATGTGAAGGCCTTTACCGCACGGACAACGTGCATCTTTCGGATATTGGGATGGACATTTTTAATTGCAACTTGCAGGATACCCTGGAAAGATGGTGGCGTGACCATTGAGGGAGTTTGGACGATAGTTTTTAGTGGCGGAAAAAGTAGGGCGGTCGGCCGGGGCGGGGGGCCCTACTTTTTATTGGCGGGAATCCCAATCCTTCATCCGGGGCAAGGGCGAAGGCGTGCCCATTGACAGTGGACAGAACGCTGCTTTACGGCAGGCTGGCTGTCAATGGTGAGGGTTGATGTCTTTCCGGACACCCCTCAGGGATGTGAGCTTCTGGATGAAGGGTCGGGATTTGCGTCGGGCCTCCCCGGCTGTACCATATAAAGTTTTTGTTAAATAAAAGGCAGCGTATGCTGCAAAATTATTTTTGCCAAGAGAATGTCTGTGTGTCTTATTTTGGACATTTGAAGGGGTCATGGCGGTGTGGGGAGTATAGCAGGTTCCACCCTTAAGAGCGACGAGTCGGGGGGCAAAAGGCCCTCCCGGTGAGGAGCCATAAGGGGGGTCTCTGCGATCCCCACGGGAGCAGTTTGTAAGGTTTAGGGGTGCAGGGTTGTAGGATAGTTTTTATAAGTGCATGGGCAGCTGGTGGGACAAGATGGCGCTGAGTGAGGGAGGGGGAGGCCAGGTTTCAGCAGGGAGCTTAGTTAGAACAATAGGTGGGCTAGTTTCGGCGGGAAGAAAAGGGGGAGGGGCTAGGATTCGGCGGGAAAAAAGGGGGCGGGGTTACGGGTATAAATAGGACAGGTGAGAGCAGGTAGGCAAGAAGATTTTTTGGATCCCTCCCACCCTCCCCGTTATTTCGATTGTTGTTTTTGGTTTACAATTATGTGGTTGCTTAATGTAAGGCGGGAATCCCAATCCTTCATCCGGGGCAAGGGCAAAGGCGTGCCCATTGACAGTGGACAGAACGCTGCTTTACGGCAGGCTGGCTGTCAATGGTGAGGGTTGATGTCTTTCCGGACACCCCTCAGGGATGTGAGCTTCTGGATGAAGGGTCGGGATTTGCGTCGGGCCTCCCCGGCTGTACCATATAAAGTTTTTGTTAAATAAAAGGCAGCGTATGCTGCAAAATTATTTTTGCCAAGAGAATGTCTGTGTGTCTTATTTTGGACATTTGAAGGGGTCATGGCGGTGTGGGGAGTATAGCAGGTTCCACCCTTATGACTCACCTCTGAAGGCTGATGTCAGGGAGATAATGATCAGGCATATTGGATTTTAACTGCATGATCCTTTTGTTCTCAGGAGATAAGCCACTTCCAGAGGTGTCTGGCAGCAACCTTCTCGCCACTTCCCATTTACTGCATATGCATACTTGTCCGAGCATGCATATGTATGATATGTTCAGGAGACATTGTTGCTGTTATGAGTGTTTGGCCAACAGTTAACAAAATGCAGTCAAATAAAACAGGACATACATCCAAATTATTGTACAAGACGACACATGTTCAGTAGGATAATACAGACCCAGAATGGTGACTCAAACTAAACCCAACACTGGATTCGTGTTGCTTCCTCAGGGAGGAAGCGTTTACCCCCTGAGGAAGCAACGTGAAATACATGTTGGGTTGGTTTGAGGCGCCATTGATGTCACCCATGTGTGTAATGATTGTAGGCCAGTGATGATTATTTACTTTTTAATACTCAAACTTAGTAAATATATTTATTCACTTAGCCTGCGTAAGCTTATTCATTCTCAAATCTTTTGAATTCACGTTTTAAAACAATGTATTATGACAGTGGGTGTGGAACCACTGTGTCAACCAACAGGTTTAACTTTGGGCTAATGCTAAGGACGTTATCCTGGCAGTCCTACATATTCACCCATTAGCCCCTATACAGGCAGGGAACCCACCAGGCAGCTTGCTCTTGGAGTAGTCTCTGTGTGGTTTACAGAGGGGTCAGAGACACCAGTGTGGGGCAATGAAGGATCAGACAAAACTCTAGTCAGTAGCAGACTGAGGTAAGGATAGGCAGAGAACATGAAAATCCATAAATCAGTCTGAAAGTCAGGGCAGGCAGAGTTAATACAGTAATCAAGCAGAGGTCAGGTCAGGCAGTGGAGAATAAGAATCAATAATCAGGCAGAGATCAGTACCCAAGCAGACAAAAACACCTTCACAGTAACTAGCAAGCTAGATAAAGCTATTGCTTAGGCACCCTATGGGAAGGTGCCTTAAGTATCACAGAGATATCAGCTATTGGCTGGAGCACTTAACAAACACAGGCCACAGCCTACAGCATAAGATGGAGGCACAGAACTCTTGCAGCCAGAGGCAGAAGAAGGCCAGCAAATGCAGACTACTGGAAAACAACAGCAGCAAGCTATTTAGAGCAGTGCCCATGCCCACGGTCATCCAGCTTTTCTGCCAACATAACAAGATGTAAATGAGTTAAGTAACTACATGAGTATGTATGAATTAAAAAACATCTATTCAGTCATCCCTTGGTGTCTATTTTGCACATATTGCCCCTTTTTTCCCGTCTGTCATAGGTGGGCACTAAAGAGGTAATGAATTGTAAGTTGACAGAAAGGTGGCACTGAACAGAAGGAAAGTAAAATGCAAGTGAACGACAAATGGGTATAAAGGAGGCATTGAATTTGGTGTTATTTCTTTCCTCTTCATTTCTGTTCAGTACCTGGGTACCCCTATTAAATCACTTAAATCCCACAATGTCTGACCCTGACTTTATACTTGTGCAGTCTCTCTGCCCTGCTGTCGGAAGAGAAACTCTTCTGTGCATATTGCATCCTAATTTCTGAATGCTGATATAGACCGACATGTTGATCATTGCACCAATCTGTATCAGCAATAGCTGAGTGATACAGCCCCACTAATAAAGTAAAGCGACAATAACAAATAAATAGGAAGGGAGGGAGGGGCGACGATCCGGTCTTCATCCAACTGGCCCAGAAGCGCCGCCAAACACCTCAATTTAAGGAGAAATCTTTCCCGTCACCAGAGCAACAACAAATCAGAGCGACAGAATTCTCCCCCAGCAACGCTAACCACCAATCAGAGGACAACTTCAGCTGTCCAGAAAGAACCAGCTGGCACCGGATCCAAGTTTTCACCCTGAGGTAATTCTGAAAGAAAAAGCGGGAAAAGCAAACAGGGGAAGGGGGGAAAGAGGAAACCACCTAATTTACTGTTATAGGGGATATTAATTATTGGTATTTTGGGTAATACCAATAATTAATATTCATAAATAGGCATAAACCCGCTTTCGCTAGTTCCGCCTATTTATACCTTTACATAAATACCTATTGCCTATACATGACCTGACGCTATGTGCAAGTACAACTACAATACTGCTTTTCCCTTCACCCACGACAGCACTGTGAGAGAGAGAGGATTCGCCCCCAAGACAGGAAACCTGCATGAATAAAAAGGCGGAGGACCTCCTCTCCCTCAGTATGGTTTCCTGTCTTGAGGAGGAAGCCTGCTTTCCCTTCGTGAAGAAGATTTGGATTGTCCTCCCCTCCCTGTCCCTTACCTGCGGACCCCATAAGGATGGTGTGGTGGGGCTGCAGAGACGCTACATCTCCAGAGGGAGCTCTGGAGCGTTGGGGGACCAGCTATGGTGGCGGTGCATCTGCACTATGGAAGCGCTTCCCGAACGGACAGCGCGCGAGGGAGGAGGAGGAGCTTCACTTCCGGGCCTGAGTGGCGGTGGGAAGTGACGACAGAGCACGGGCGGCGCACCCGGAAGACGCGCTCCTGGCTTGAAAGGCCATGGCTCCTGAGCAGAGTTCGGGCGGCAGTTCCCTCCTGTCTGAGGTTCAGGAGGATACTGAGAAGAAGTCACACCATCTGAATTCCTGCTGGTGTGATCCTGTCTGCGCATCATGGAGGAAGAAAAAGCCTCTGAGGACACTCCTGCTAATCCCACCCTGGTACTTGAGTGAGAGGGTGAGTGTTGGTGATTTTTATTATGGGGGACAATCTGTTTTATTTTTTCCCCTTCTTCTCTGTCACCTTCCCTTAGGTAAAACCTAAAAAGGTACCTACCAAAAGAAAGAATAAGGAGTGTGGGATCTGTAGGGCATCTCTTAGCTCGGAATGGGACAAAAAGTTATGCCAAGTTTGCATTGACAAGACTGTGGCGGAGGAATCCCCTTCCTTTTATAGGCCCTTGTCAGGTCGGAGGTGAATTCTTCTATGTCCAGCGGAGGGATAGATGGGGGGGGGGGGGGTGAAGACCTGTCCACCGGTCTTCTTCAGATTCTGAGGAAGAGGGAGCATTGGCTTCCAATTGTTCCTCTTTGTCCTCTTCAGATGAATATGAAGATGGTGGAAGATCTTGTTTTCCGGCTGAGGATACTGAGAAGCTATTAAAATCTGTTAAAGCTACTATGGGTATTGAGGAGACAAAGGAGCCCAGATCTGTCCAGGACATTATGTTCGGGGGTTTAGAGTCACGTCATCACAGGACCTTCCCTATTCATAAAAATGTATGGGCCATGATCAAAAGAGAATGGAAAAAGCCCAATAAGAAGGTTTTTATCTCTAAAGGGTTTAAAAGAAAATATCCCTTTGATGAGGAAGACTGTGCTACTTGGAGTAAAGCCCCAAAAATTGATGTAGCAATTTCTAGGGTTTCTAGGAAGGTCGCACTTCCCTTTGAGGATACGAGTATCCTAAAGGACCCCTTAGATAAAAAAGCAGAAGCCCTTCTTAGGGGGTCCTGGGAAGCATCCACTTCCTCCTTCAGGCCCGGCATTGCCTCTACTTGCACCGCCAGATCTCTTATGGTTTGGCTATCCGAGCTAGAAAATCAAATTCGTAACAGGACTCCTAGAGAAGATTTGCTAGCTACTCTTCCAACTATAAAGAAGGCGGCTGACTTTTTGGCTGATGCCTCCGCTGACTCTGTTAGGTTGGCGGCCAAAGTGTCAGCTTTATCTAATTCAGCCTGTAGAGCCCTCTGGCTTAAGAATTGGCGGGGGGATCTTCCATCCAAGATGAAGTTGTGTGAGGTACCCTGTGAAGGAGAATATTTGTTCAGGTCAGCGTTGGATGATCTACTTGAAAAAGTTGCCGATAAGAAGAAAAAAAATCCAGGTTTTCAGCCCTCTGCCTTCAGAGAAAAATATAGGAATCCCTTTTGTTCCTTCAGAAGCAACAGGAAAGGGGACGGTAGGGATGGTAGAGAAGACAAGAATAGGGGCCAGAGGAGGAATAAAGGCTTCTTTTTTAACCAGTCAAGTGGAGATAAAAAGAAGCCTGATCTTTGACGCCAGGGGTCAGGTAGGGGGAAGATTAAGAAATTTTCTCACTGCCTGGTCTCTAATCTCAAGCAATTCTTGGGTCTTAAAGGTAATCGGTTCAGGGCTGAGGCTAGATTTCCGTGTTCCCCCTCCGGCGAGATTTATAATGACAAATGTTCAGTCTTCGGGTCAAGGTCTGTCTGCTATGGAAAACGAGGTTCTGGATCTCTTAGAAAAAGAAGTTCCCGTTCCCGCCCCTCAGAAAGGGAGAAGGGGTATTATTCCCCATTATTCCTGGCGAAGAAGCCGGACGGTTCATTCAGGACTATCATAAACTTAAAGAAGCTGAACCGTTACCTGTACATAACAAAATTCAAAATGGAGACAATAAAATCAGTGATCAATCTTCTGTTCCACTTTTGTTTCATGGCGGTAATAGACCTCAAGGACGCTTATTACCATGTTCCCATTTGTCAGGACCATCAAAAATTCCTGAGAGTAGCGGTTTGGGTGAGGGGGAGTCTGTTGCACCTCCAGTATCAGGCCCTTCCGTTCGGCCTGTCTATGGCTCCCCGGGTTTCACCAAAATCATTGCAGAATTAGTGGCTCATGTGAGGGAGAAGGACATTCTTTTTCTGCCCTACCTGGACGATTTTTTGATAATAGCAAAAACAGAGTCCTCTTGCAGGAAAGCAGCATCCACGATATCCCAGATCCTAGTGAGGTTAGGGTGGATCATCAACTGGAAGAAGTTCCTTCCCAGCATCAGATATTTTTGGGAATCATTTTGGATTCCAGAATCCAGAGGTGTTTTTTGCCAGATTCCAAGGTGGAAAACATTTTTTGGATTGTATTAAACTTAAAGGAGAATCCCTTATTTCTCTAAGGAAGGGAATGTCTTACTGGGCTGCTCTCGCTTGTATTCCGGCGGTGGAGTGGCTCAGTTCACTTCCGTCCCTCCAATGGGAAATTCTTTCCCAATTGGAAAGGGTGTTGTTTACCTGGATCAAAGCTCAGGATCTCCAGGTCAACACGTTGAGCCTTTCCTGGTGGTAAGTAAGAAACACCTGATCCAGGGAGTTCCCTGGAAGATTTCAGATTTTTTTGTCTGACAACAGACGCGAGCCCCTGGGGGTGGGGCGCCCATGTTCAGGGCTTTACCTTCAGGGGGTGGACTGGACTATGTCTCAGCAGTCTTCAAATCTAAAAGAACTGACAGCTGTGAGAATGGCAATTTTGTCCCCCTAGAAAGCCTCAGGGAAGGAACGTAAAAGGTCTTGTCCGACAACAGACAGAGTCTCCTACATAAACAGACAGGGCAGTACCAGGTGTCGCCTTTTTGTTAGAGGCCAAGAAAACTCTTTCCCTAGCGGAAGAAAATTCTCTCCATCTCTGCGGTTCACTCAAGGGGTGGAAATTTTACAGATTTCTCCCGTCGTATTCCTGTCCTGGGAGTGGAGCCTAAGCAGTGTTTTCAGGGAGATAATTCAAATGGGGTATTTCGGAGATAGATTTATTCGCACCTCTGTAAACAGGAAGATGCAGAAGTTTTTTTCTCTCGATCCCGGGGGATCCCCTTGTGTCTGGACGCTTTCTTCACAAATGGGACTTCCCTTGGCCTATCCTTCCCTCTTCCTCTTGTCCCCTCGGTCTTGAGGAAATAAGGGAGGCCGAGAAGGTTTATTCTGATCCTCCCTTCTGGCCAAAGGCCATGTTTACCTGGCTCAGGGGGCTTTCGATTTCGAACCTTGGGTTCTTCCGGAGTCCAGGATCTTCTGAGTCAGGTCCCATTTTCCATCCAGAAGTGAGAAGCCCACACTGACTGCATGGAACTTGAGCGAGCCTTCTAGCAGAAGAGGGTTTCCGTAACCTAATCTACCTTACAGAAAGTAGGAAGAGGGTGACTGTTTTCCATTTACTGTAGGATTGGCTAAAGTTCTTAGATTTTGCAGGTCGATGTTTCTAGCCTTCCTGTCTCTGCCCCGTTGCTCTAGTCCTAGAATTCCTCCAGAAGGGTTTAGGCTGGGGTTGTCCGTAGTACCTTGAATTTCAT
>ONZH01012162.1:0-59960 GCA_900303285.1 Rhinella marina | reverse complement strand
CAGCTGAAGTCTCCTCCTGCACATGACGCCCCCTCTCCCTCAGGAATGTAATTACCATTGCAGCTCAGCTCGGCAGTCAGTTGCTGCTGGCTTGTTGCACTGCCTCCTCTCTTGTCCTCCCTTCTTTTCTAGCAGCCAGCCCCGAGGTCTCCATCAGGTGCAGTGCACACACAAGCCAGCCTGCAGTGTGTATAGTCTGCCTCCTCTAGTGTTGGCCAGGTTCAATCAGCGAGTCAGAACAATTCATTGAGGAGGAGATTCCATATTAGCATGTAGTGTGGCTCCTCCCTCCTCTCCCAAGGATAAGATCCGCAGTACTGGCACAGACTTTGCCAGTACTGCTTCTGTTGTTCTATTGGCTGGCAGCCTGCTCTGACATATTCAGCTGCCAGCCAATCACAGGGGCTAGTTTTATGATAATAGTAGAGATTGGTGGGCAGTGTACAGACAGCCCAGCCTCAGTCTATTTTTTGTGTGCCATCCCCAGTGCCCCTTGTGTGCCATCGCCAGTGCCCCTTGTGTGCCATCCCTAGTGCCCCTTGTGTGCCACCAAAATACCTACATCTTTTGTGACTCCTCCATATCAGTGCTATGTGCAGCTGTGCTATGAGTGCCACCATGTACTCCTCTGTGTAGTGATGCCATCACCTGTGTACTTATCTATGCTGTCGTGTGCTGTCCCTTGCCATGTGCCCTGTGCGGTCACCATTTTCTCCTCTGTTCTGCCATGTGCAGCCACCATTTCCTCCTCTGTTATGCCATGTGCAGGCATGGGATTCAGCCATTTCCCTCAGGTTCTCCAGATCCGGTTGTTAAAATTACAATCCGATCGGAGAACCGTGTTACTAGCTGAATCCCGATCCGGTGCTCTGGTGGCGGCAGATGGAGATGAGCTCTTTCATTCCATAGTTTAGTTCCTTAGGCTTTTTAAAAGTTGGGTGGTGTGTGTGTGTGTAGTGTATATGTGGTGTATTTATGTGTGTAGTGTATATATGGTGTATTTATGTGTGTGTAGTGTATATATATGATATATTTCTGTGTGTGTGTGTGTGTTACATATATATGGTATATGTATATGTAAACATGTGTCGTGATTCCGCACGTCCGTCGTTGAGTAGGGAACCTGTTGTTAAAATTTTGAATCCCACCCCTGGATACACAGCTCAACTGGCTGTATCTAATCCCATCTTGTATAACACACAGCTCAGCAGGCTGTATCTAATCCCATCTTGTATGACACACAGCTCAGCAGGCTGTATCTAATCCCATCTTTATGATACTGCCTTCTGAGCTCTGTATCTAAATCCTTATGAACACAACAGCATCCATTTTGCGATCCACATTTTTTGCAGTCCCATTGAGTTCTAGGAATTCGATGACCTCATTTTGAGGACCAGAATAGGACATATTCTACCTTTACTGGAACTGACATACGGATGTAAAAAACACACTGATGACATCCATGTGCTTTCTGCATCCATATGTCAGTTCTGCAAAATATAGAATATACCATATCCTCATAATGCAGATCTAAAACCCATAGAACTCAATGGGACTCCAAAAAAATGTGAATCGCACACGGACAGTAACCTTATTTAGTGGATCTGCGACTTGCAGACCACAAAACGGATATGGTTCTGTGTATGAGCTCTATCACTTATATTGAGCGCCCATAACAGTGGCATCCACAGTGCTCCCCATAACAGTGACATCCACAGTGCTCCCCATAACAGTGACATCCACAATGCTCCCCATAACAGTGACAACCACAGTGCTCCTACAACAGTGCCATCCCTATTTGCCATCCAGAGCCCCCATTGCCATCCTCATGTGCCATCCAGTGCCCCATATGTACCAGCTAGTGCCCCTTTTCCATCCAGTGCCCCTTGTGTGCCATCCCCAGTGCCCCTTGTGTGCCATCCCCAGTGCCCCTCGTGTGCCATCCAGTGCCCTTCGTGTGCCATCCAGTGCCCCCTTTGCCATCCCCAGTGCCCCTTGTATGCCATCCACAGTACTACCGGTGCGCTAAGATTTAACCACACTTTATTCTAGTATAAAACTAGACATAAACAAAGTGATCGGGTCTTGGTTTAGCTACGCGTTTCACGGACACTCTGTTGGCTTCTTCAAGCTGACCATAAGAAGCCAACAGAGCTTCGGTGAAACGCGTAGATAAACCAAGACCCGATCACTTTGATTATGTCTAGTTTTATACTAAAATAAAGTGTGGTTAAATCTTAACGCCCCGGTAGTACTGCCATTTTTTCCCTAAATTTACCTCTGATCGTAGTGTGCATGAGTTGGGACCTGAGAAGACCTGAAGCCTCAAAAGCGCGTTTGGAGCGGTCACGTGACCGTGAAGAGGATCCTATGAAGGGCTGCGCTGCGGAGGGTATGTATACCTGTAATATACTTCCTTCAACAGGTAATTAAAGTTTACAAAATTTAAGAAGAGGCAGGAGAACCCCTTTAACTCGATCATACTAATTATATTACTATTTCCACCCCTACAGATATCCCCACGGACTTTGAGGTGGAGGGTCCATGCTGCCTCCCGGCTTATTCGCTGCCTTCAGTTGGAGCTCCGAGAGCTGCAGGCGATGATGGCCAGACGTCAGCAAAGGCCGTCGACAGCGTAACTTTTTTTTTTTTTACCTTTCCTTTTACCTTTAGCACCTTCCTGTGCACTCAACTAAATTGTACGGCAGAGACTGCACAGCCAGCAACTTGGTCAGGTGACTGTTAAGTTTGCCCACTGTTGGATTACTTATTGCGTAAACTTGCTTCCTGGCCACGCACTCGGCGATGGACGGCTGACGAGTAAGAGGAGGTGAAGAAACGCACGCAGTTGACGATGAGGTGTATGTACTAGTTACGCCCCTGGATGCGGGTTGAGTTACGCCCCTGGATGCGACCTGCATGACGCAAGGGACCCCAGGAGAAGTAGCCAGCTCTTCAGTATTAATGCGGTGCTCTAATCCACCTTGGTTACATACAACTGGCGGCATTACACCGCTTCAGATGGTTCCACAGTGCAGTGGTCCCTACATTTGTGGCTTTCCCACAGCTCAATTTCTGTGTACAGAAATTACATGGGGCCGTGCTGATGTCACCCGGCAGAGTGGTGAAATACTTCCACACACCCGACGTGCGCCCTCCAGAGCTGGCCAAACTTGTAGCCCTTGCACTCTTAGACCCTTGTCCCGGCCCCACCATACTCTTACTAGTTCCCAAGGAAGGCCTGGCCCTGGGCCTAACTCGCCTCTACCCTCTGTTGCTGCCACTACTACCACCCTCCTCCTCGGAGATGAAATCCTCCTCACCAGCCCGATCCGCCTCCCAGGTCCTCCTGTCTAACACATCATCATCAGACTCCTCCACACCACTTTTTTCTGACTGCAATTTCGGCTGTTCCCCACCAACCTCCAATTCCGGGCAGTCCAAACTCTGACTGCCCTCTAAGAAATCCTCAGGGAGGTTGTCCTCTATAACCGCCGGATTATGCGGTGGGGTTCGATGGCCTTTTATTTTATAAATTGCAGAAGGGACACCACTAAGAGGTGGCAGAAAATGACAGGCTTTGCTGGAGCGGAATGGTGGAGCAGGAGGAACGGAGTCTGACCCCTGGCTACATATGGATACTGTGTCAGCAGATGAAAGCAGATCATCCGGCTGCAATTGAGATGAGTATGCCACCCACTCCACTACCTCATCCACTTTCTCCTCCACTACAATTTCGCTCCTTGGTGGGTTAGCCTGGTGGAACAGTGGCCAACTATTACAAATTCTACAAGTAGAAGCTCCGGCTACAGGTCCTTTGGCACTGCTGCCCTTTGCGACCTTCTCCTTTTTTTTGGAGCTCGAGGTCTGGCTGGAACCCTTTTGCTTTTCCATGCCAGACATTTTCACTTGACTGTGGCCCTGCAGCTGGTCTTCGTCTCTCTCCCTATCTCTCTCCCAGCCTGATTACTAGCCCTGCACTTGCCCTGCAGTATCCCTGATATGTGTATTATGGATTCCGAGAACAATTACATCCCAATTTTAACAAAACAGTTCTCTGCCTCTTAGAACTTCACACGCAGTGCTTCTGCTCGTCTCACAAGTCACAGCACAACTGATGCTTCACTGGCTTACCGAGCCGTGAGCCAATCAGAGCAAGCCCTTCCCACTAGGTCAGGTGACCGCTTTCTTCCCGGGCTTTTTGCCGCACGCAATAACTGAATTCGTACACATCAACATATAAAGTAACTTAAACGTAGCATTAGCGTACAGTTTATCTGACAAGTACGTAGCGAATGTGTAGAATGTGACTTCGATCAGGAGCCAAGGAGAACTGTGGCCTTCTAATACTACTACTACTACTAGAGATGAGCGAATCGATTCGTCAATTCGTTGATTCGTATCGAATCTTGGGAATTTTCAGCTGCGAAGCGAATCCGAATATTAGGTGATTCGCTTCGGCTTTGTACGCATTCGCTACGTAGTTTGTCCTATAAATTATACGCTATTGCTACGTATATGAATGAATTCAATTCATTAGCAATGCAGACTTCTCCCTGGTAGCTCTGCCCCCTTCTCCAGCACACGAGGAAGACGAGGCAACGCAGGAAATTAAGATGGCGACAGAGCGAGGCCCTGACTGGGGAGGCATGGTGTGGGGCACCGACCCCTATGAGGAGAAGGAACCGGAGGAGATCTACGTCTCTCAATATGTCCGGCAGCCTAAGAGGTCGGTTGAGGTGCCCGCTGAGGTGTTCACTCCGCTGGCTGACATGGTGGAGGCGGCAGGAGTTCCCGCTCCGCTGTGGAAGGACTACTCCCTTCTGCAAAATTCCATGGTCCCCGAGGCTGTCACCCAGAACGCCCTGACCCTCTTGGAATACAAAAAGTTGGTAGAGGAGTGGGTTGTGCAGGTTTTGGAGCACCCACGGTCCGATGACCCTAAGCTGGAGCCCCGAAGGGGTACCGTTATTTGGTTTAGTGTGGAATGGGGAGTAGGTTTTATCGGCGATGAGGAGATGGCGGAAGAATTTTATGTCAACCGCCGATCTGTAAAGCGGCCGTATCTTCCGCCCGTCCGCCACAATCTTCACGCAGGGGATTACGTGGAGTATACCTCCATGAAGAGCCCCTTTGCTACTGGGGTGAAACTCCTTAAGCGACCAGCTACTCCTGCAGCGCCCCTGTTAGAGATGAGTTCGTTCATCTCGAACTACTACTGTTACTACTTGCCGGACAGCTGGTGCTGCTATTGCTGTTTGCACTAATACCCATGATAGTAATAATGGTAATAATTTACAATTGTCATAATGCACTTTTGGCAGTAAAAAGGTGTTTGCAAGTATAATAATGGCAAAATTGCAGTAAAATGCTTCTGCTGTATATCTCCTTATGGAGAGTGCCTAAACAGCGTGAAGAGCCTTTAGGCCAGGCAGCACACCTCTAGAATTCTAGTAAGAAGATATGCAAATTAGCTCATAGCAAGCTCTGCCTCTAAAGCCACCAGATGTAAGGTAGCTATCCTATAAGTCAATGTTTGACCTTTTAAATAGACCTGGAGACATGACTCAGATAATAATTAATCCAGCACCTCATCTGCAGACAGCTGTTTTGGGGTGATTGCTCCTGATCAGAGCAGACTACCTCCTGATCGGCTGGTCATGCTTTCAGCATCTAAGCCATTCAGGGCAAGCCCTCCCAGAGTCATGTGATCCTCCATCTTCTTTGTTCCTGTTCTTTTCCTTGCAATTTTCACATTAAAATGGCACTGTGAACCATTTTTGCATGATTCATTTGAAGCAAAATCATTTTGTGGACACATTTTTGTGAAATTGATTTACGCATCTCTAATCCTAATTTTTCCTCAAGTATAAGCATCCAATCAAAAGTAACTTAGCGGTTCAGCCGTTGCTAAGTTTTGTTTCCTTGCATATTCATGGAGCAATATTTATCAGACCCACATAGGCTGCTTTCACAGGTTCACCACATCTGGGATCAAAGGAAATACTGCTGCTGTAATTGCTTCTGTAAGTGATGTTTGCTTTGTTTCATGATTTATTGATAGTACCAGACACAGATGCTGACTTGCACTCATCTGTTGAAGAGAAATAATACAGCATGTACATTCTGAAGTGTTGTCTTCACATACATAAGCTAAAATAACATGTTAGCTTTGCGGAACTGCAGTTAATTCTGAAGCACAAAGTGTTTGCTATATTGAAAAAAATTAGCAATTAAAAAAAACAACCTTTGTATGTATTATCCAAGGCTTCTAGTACATTCCATCATTAACAAGAATAAATTCAGTGGTAATTATAGTGCTCACTATACCAGGACTACTATGCAGAACATACTACCAAAATCTTTTATTGCATATAATGATTGGTTGGCTAGTTAATAACTTTTTAACAATTGTGAAAAAATATTTTGTAATGCAAATTAATAAAATGAATTTTACAATATGCCTTGCAATGTAAAAGCGAACCATTCTTTAATTTTTTATTTTAACTAACTAAAATGTATATTATGGGAGGGGTTGTAGGGATATCTGCAGCAATATAGATGGTTCTGATATTACAGAAGTGAATGGGGGAGATTTATCTCCTTGTACCAGAAAAGTGGCGTTAAAAAGTTGCAAAGTGTGTGTGTTTGCAACTTTTTTAAAAAAAAAAAACACTTGCAGATGGCTTTTTTACGCCACCCTCACCATATTTCCAAAAGGAGGTGTGAAAAGTTTGGGAAGGAATGTGGCCAGATGATGTGACAAATTTATCTTCATTTAAAGAGGACCTTTCACCACTCCTGACATGCCTGTTTTAATAACTCCATGCATTCCCCACGTAATACCAATTCTGGAACATCTATTCTTATGGCTCTATGTTGTGCCATTCCTTTATTATTTGCACTAGAAGTTATGAATGAATTACTATTTGCCTTCAGTAAAGGAACAGAGGGGTGGTAACCAGTTGGGGGTGTGTACCTGCACAGACTGACTCTAGCCAATCAGTGCTGCCATGTTCAGACTGTGCAGATACAAACCCCCAACTGGTTACCACCCCTCTGTACCCTTACTGAAGACAAATAGCAATTCATTCATAACTTCTAGTGCAAATAATAAAGGAATGGCACAACATACAGACATAAGAATAGATGTTCCAGACTTGTTATTACATGGGAAATGCATGAAACTATTTAAACAGGCATGTCAGGAGAGGTGAACGGTCCTCTTTAAGACAGTTTTCTTTTTTTTCACCATACCTCCTCATCTGGTGTCAGAATCTGCAATTTGTACGTAACACTGCTGGATGTGCCATAAGTTATATTTTGCAGAGAGATTTTTATACTTTCACTTCTGGTCTGATTTTTCAAACTACCTTTCCACTGCACCAATCCACAGGGAGCAACGGCCTGAGGAAGTACACCGTGAAAAAACACCAGCTTAAGGTATCTGATGAAGGGGATGAATCGCTCCTGAAATGCGTTATACATGGTGATTTATTATTTTATCTTGTACATTTTTCAAATAAAATACTACCTTTGAGGACGCCGTCTTCATTTCTTCTTTGGGATCATTCTCTCTGCTTCCAGGTGGTAGCTGTAGTCCTCTGCTTGTACACTCATCATTCTCAATTACTGAGATGTGCTGGTGTTTGCAGGATTCTGGTGAGTATATTCCCGCTCAGCATACATCTTTTAATCTTGGGATTGTTCCCACTATGGAGCGCCTTGTGTTTTTTATATTTTAGCTACTGTGATATTGTTACAGTAGTACTGCTTTATTGTGATGATGTTGCAGTGGTGCTGGTGTGGGTTCTATTTAAGAAAAAAAAAACAGTCTTCTTTGGTAAAATACAACCTATCATTTCTTAAAGGTGCTTCCTAAATGGAAAGCTCCATCCCAAAGGAATCTGTGGTAGTGATATGTCATACAGTAGATCAAGCAGCTGTAACCCATTGCGACCACTTGATATAATGAGAAATCTGTGGGAAACTCTAAAATTTACCCTGCTGTGACTATTTATTCAGAAACACTGTAATGTCTCTTAAAGTAAGGAAGTGAAATGCTGAGGCTTTTGATGATTTCTTTGAAGTTTGTCTAATATACAAAGCTCTCATCAGGAAATTTTTTCTACTTTTCCTCCTATCCAGCCATGTCCCTATGTTTTATATTTTGTTAACAGTTTATAATCTGTATATAAAAATTTGCAGAGGTTCTGTGTTTAGGACTAGCTCACAATTAGTCTTGAATGATGAATGAATCGAGCTTTGGATCATAGAGTAGAAAACCTAAGTCGGCTTTGGTACTGACTGGTACCTTGGTACCAAAGCCAACTTTGAATTCCTATTTTAAAAGGAAGTCATTCACCGAAGTCTTGTGCAACTTCGGCCGAGATGAATTTTGGCTACATGGAGCGTATGGAAACAGCATTACCAACAATTTGCTCAAGCCTACTCACAATCACTGTTGAAAATCACTGATCAAATGCTGACCAAACACTATGTGAAAGCAGCCTGTCACCAGCATGAGTTTGCTGGTGAGCTGCTAAGGTGATAGTACTCTTTATTTATCCCAGTGATGCTTTTTTATTGTTCCTCTAACTTCACTTTACCCTAATCCTAACAGATGTTGTGTCAATTTCAGCACATGTCTAGAGATGAGCGAGCACTAAAATGCTCGGGTGCTCGTTATTCGAGTCGAACTTTTCCCGATGCTCGGGTGCTCGTTTCGAGTAACGAACCCCATTGAAGTCAATGGGAGACTCAAGCATTTTTTGCAGGGGACCAAGGTTCTGCCTAGGGAAGGCTGGGTGAAAACCTGGAAACCTCAGAAAATGATGGAAACACCACGGAAATGGACAGGAAACAGCAGGGGCAGCATGCATGGATGCCTCTGAGGCTGCTTAATCCCACCATTACCCCAAATTCTCAGGCAACAGCCTGGTGGTTATCCTCATGGCAATTGTGCTCACCCAGACCAAGAAAGGCGATGCAAATACCCATCACATGTTAGGGAAGCACTCAACTAGGTGCAACGAAGGTCCATCACCGCCTGCAGGTGACACCACTGCTCATGCTGGCACTGCAGCTGAAATCAAGTTTAGTATCTGTTCTCATCAGTTGCTGTGGCTGCTGGTGGTATAGTGGTGAGCATAGCTACTTCCCAAGAAGTTGATGCGGGTTTGATTCCCGTCTATCGCAGGAGGCAATTCAAAATCAGTACAATATCTAATACGTCCCCCTACCCGGGTAAATTGTTTGGACAGAGGGCCTGTAGGTGGGGGGGGGAGGAGGTTTCGCTGGAAGAGCAAGAGGATTGCCCCCTGGGCTAGCGTGTGTGGTGGTGACAACAGCCGGAATGGATTTTGAAAAACTGTTGCATCAACCGGTGCGGTATCGATTCTTCTCAGTTTAATACCGTATACATCCCCTATCTTGGGACCTTATATTTTATGGATTTTTCGACCACGGAAAACGGAAAAAGAGCTTGCTCTGGCCAGGGGAGTGTCTTTCCCACTGCAGCTAAGGGGACGTGTCCATGCTCTGCCTATCACAGGTCAGGAGGGAAATAAAAGAAGAACCAAACAAAAATCTGTACAATATCTAAGACGTCCCCTATCCGGGTAAATTGTTTGTAGAGAGGGCCTGTAGGTGTGGGGCAGGCTGGAGGGAAGGAGGTTTTGCTGGAAGAGCCAGAGGAGTGCCCCCTGGGCTAGCTTGTTTGGTGGTGACAACAGCCGGGTGTAGTTAGAATGACGACGCAGGACCCCAACTTAAAAATTTTGCATCAACCGGTACAGTCGTAAATTATGAGATTGATCAGGTGTGGAATGTCTTCTATGTATACTACTCAGTTTAATACCGTATATGGCAGCTATCCGGAAAAATAGTTTGTAGAGAGAGAGAGAGAAAGATAGGACAAAGAAGTAAATTGTTTGGAGAGAGGGCCTGTAGGTGTGGGGCAGGCTGGGGGGAAGGAGGTTTCGCTGGAAGAGCCAGAGGAGTGCCCCCTGGGCTAGCGTGTGTGGTGGTGACAACAGCCGGGTGTAGTTAGAATGACGACGCAGGACCCCAACTTAAAAATTTAGCATCAACCGGTACAGTCGTAAATTATGAGATTGATCAAGTGTGGTATGTCTTCTATGTATACTACGCAGTTTAATACCGTATATGGCAGCTATCCGGAAAAATAGTTTGTAGAGAGAGAGAGAAAGATAGGACAAAGAAGTAAATTGTTTGGAGAGAGGGCCTGTAGGTGGGGGGCAGGCTGGGGGTAAGGAGGTTTCGCTGGAAGAGCCAGAGGAGTGCCCCCTGGGCTAGCGTGTGTGGTGGTGACAACAGCCGGAATGGATTTGGAAAAACTCAAGCATCAGCCGGTGCGGTATCGATTCTTCTCAGTTTAAAACCGTATACGTCCCCTATCTTGGGACCAGTGGCGTAGCTACCAGGGGGGCAGGGGGGGCGACGGCTCCGGGCCCAGTGACTCAGGGGGGCCCAGCAAGGAGGACCTTACCTACTATCAGGCGAATACAAGTGAGCGCTTCCATTATGGAAGCGCTCACTTGTATTTAGAGACCCCCATCAGACCTCAGATCAGCCCACCCAGCCACATAGGATTAAAATAAAAAACCTTACTTACCTGTTCTGCGCTGCGGCTGCCCTCCGGTCCGCGCTCTGCTCTCTTCCCTGGCGGCGCGCACTATGACCTGACGCTGCACGCATGATCTGAGGTCTGATGGGGGAACAATACGCTGATCTGAGGTCTGATGGGGGCCAGTACCTGACTGAGTCTGATGGGGCACAGTACGCTGATCTGAGGTCTGATGGGGGCACAGTACGCTGATCTGAGGTCTGATGGGGCACAATACGCTGATCTGAGGTCTGATGGGGGCACAGTACGCTGATCTGAGGTCTGATGGGGCACAATACGCTAACTGAGGTCTGATGGGGGCACATTCTGCTGATCTGAGGTCTGATGGGGGCACAATATGCTGATCTGAGGTCTGATGGGGCACAATACGCTGATCTGAGGTCTGATGGGGGCACAGTAGGCTGATCTGAGGTCTGATGGGGGCACATTCTGTTGATCTGAGGTCTGATGGGGGCACAATACGCTGATGTGAGGTCTGATGGGGCACAATACACTGATGTGAGGTCTGATGGGGGCACAGTAGGCTGATGTGAGGTCTAATGGGGGCACAATCTGGGGTCTGATGGGGCACAATACGCTGATCTGAGGTCTGATGGGGGAACAGTAGGCTGATGTGAGGTCTGATGGGGGCATATTCTGCTGATCTGAGGTCTGATGGGGCACAATACGCTGATCTGATGTGTGATGGGGGCACAGTTACGCTGATCTGAGGTCTGATGGGGGCACATTCTGATGATCTGAGGTCTGATGGGGGCAGGGGACTGTTAGTTTACTGATGTAAAAACTGGGGACAGGTTTCCTTTAACATAGGAGTCTCGTTGTTTTTTAATCCTATTACTCCTATATTTTACTGCATTATGTGGTAGAGTATTTAGACTAGGGTATGTAGAAAGTCTATTGTACTGTACTTAACAGCATAGATGATCTAGCAGTTTATTCAGTCATCTTTCTAATACAATATTATAACCACAACTAGTAGTATGTGCCTGTGAAGTTGGAAACGTGCGTTTGGGAAGCCAAGTGGGGGGCCCACTCAAGTATGTTTCGCCCCCCCTGTGCTGAACCTCTAGCTACGCCTCTGCTTGGGACCTTATATTTTATGGATTTTTCGACCACGGAAAACGGAAAAAGAGCTTGCTCTGGCCAGGGGAGTGTCTTTCCCACTGCAGCTAAGGGGACGTGTCCATGCTCTGCCTATCACAGGTAAGGAGGGAAATAAAAGAAGAACCAAACAAAAATCTGTACAATATCTAAGACGTCCCCTATCCGGGTAAATTGTTTGTAGAGAGGGCCTGTAGGTGGGGGGCAGGCTGGGGGGAAGGAGGTTTCCTGGTCTTGGTGATGGTGATAACAGCCGGATGTAGTTAGAATGACGACGCAGGACCCCAACTTAAAAATTTAGCATCAACCGGTACAATTGTCAATTATGAGCTCGATCAAGTGTGGCATGACTTTTAAATGGATATTGCATGTGGTCACGTACTCCCTGGAACCCCATAGTCACCCCTTCCCTGATGTGCTAGCCCAGAACATTCTCTGCCCCAAATCGCAAGACCTTTTGCTGTTTCCGTGTGCTGACAGTGGGGATTTACCAGTGTTGTCTGAGGAGGTGGTGGACAATGGCGAGACACAGGTGTCGGGGGGTGAGGTAGTTGTATGGGAAGCAAGTTACAGTGGGGACTCCTTGGGGGGACTTTCTAATGATGGGACAGATTCAACTTGGGTGGATCAGGCACAGGAACAGATCAATTTTTTTTTGTGTTTATTTAACTTTTATTTATCAAAAATAACCAGAGATATTTATTCGTTATCTTCTCTGCGCAGTCTGGTGTTGGGGTTCGTCAGTTTGATGGCGAGCTGTGCCGCTCTCTCCACAATGGTCTTTAGGTTCTTAGATGGAGACGTTGTTGGCGATTTCAGCACAGAAGGACTTGTTGCTTATCAACAGAACCTGGACCTCCTTGACATTGTGGACCAGGAATTTGCGGAACCCTGTTGGCAGCATTTGTTTGGTCTTCTACTTGCTACCGAATCCAATGTTGGGCAATATAGATACGCAGGTAATATTATTTTTCACACCTATCCCAAAAATAAAATTTACGCAGTTTGCGCAAATAAAACTGGTAACTGGAACTGGAGAGAGGGCTTGTAGGTGGACCTCCGGAAAAATTGTTTGGAGAGAGGGCCTGTAGGTGGACCTCCGGAAAAATTGTTTGGACAGAGGGCCTGTAGGTGGACCTCTGGAAAAATTGTTTGGACAGAGGGCCTGTAGGTGGACCTCTGGAAAAATTGTTTGGAGAGAGGGCCTGTAGGTGGACCTCCGGAAAAATTGTTTGGACAGGGGGCCTGTAGGTGGACCTCCAGAAAAATTGTTTGGAGAGAGGGCCTGTAGGTGGACCTCCGGAAAAATTGTTTGGAGAGAGGGCCTGTAGGTGGACCTCTGGAAAAATTGTTTGAATAGAGGGCCTGTAGGGGGCCCTCCTGAAAAATTGTGGTAAAAGAGTGCCAGTTGGACCTCTAAAAAATGGCGTTTTTTGGGTCAGCGTTAGGCAAAGACGATATGGAGGAGGAGGAGGAGGAGTAGAGAAGAGGAATCGGATACATAAGTAATGTTAATCTTTAGCTGCTTTCCCCCGGAGGAGATTTGAATTCCGGTGAAATCCAGGCTTTGTTCATTTTAATAAGCGTCAGCCTGTCAGCGCAGTCAGTTGACAGGCGTGTACGCTTATCGGTGATGACGCCACCAGCTGCACTGAATACCCGCTCTGACAGCAAGCTAGCGGCAGGGCAGGCCAGCACCTCCAAGGCGTACAGCGCCAGTTCAGGCCACGTGTCCAGCTTTGAAACCCAGTAGTTGTATGGAGCAGAGTGATCGCTACGGACGTTGGTATGGTCAGCTAGGTACTCCCTCACCATCTTCCTGTACAGCTCCCCCCTACTCTGCCTAGACTGGGGACAGGTGACAGTGTCTTGCTGGGGTGACATAAAAGTGGCAAAGGCCTTGGAGAGCATTCCCCTGCCAGTGCTGGACAAGCTGCCTGCTCACCTCCTCTCCCCCGCTACTTGGCCCACAGAACCATGCCCTCTGCCGCTAGCGGCGTCAGATGGGAAGAATTGTTTCAGCTTGTGCACCAGGGCCTGTTGATATCTATTCACTCTCATACTCCTTTCCTCTGCAGGGATGAGAGTGGAAAGGTTCTGCTTGTACCGTGGGTCCAGGAGAGTGAACACCCAGTAATCGTTGTTTGAAAAAATTCTTCTAACGCGAGGGTCACGGGATAGGCAGCCTAACATGAAGTCTGCCATGTGCGCCAGAGTCCCAACACGCAAGAATTCCCTCTCCTCACTGGCCTGACTCTCCATTTCCTCCTCCTCCTCCTCCTCCTCCTCCAAGTCCTCCTCTTCAGCCCATACACGCTCAAGAGTTAAGGACTGAGCACTGGTACCCACTACTGTCTCGCCGACATTCTCCTCCTCTTCCTCCTCATCCTCATCCCCCTCCTCCGATACGCGATGAGAAACAGACCGGAGGGTGCTCTGGCTATCAAGCGACGTATCTTCCTCCACCATCTCTTGTGACAAGCGCAAAGCATCCGACTTGATGCTGAGCAGTGAGTTTTTCAACAGGTAAAGCAGCGGGATGGTGAGGCTGATAATGGCGGCATCGCCGCTGACCATCTGTGTTGACTCCTCAAAGTTGCTCAACACCTGGCAGATATCAGACATCCACGTCCACTCCTCATTGTAGACTGACCTGACTACCAGTTCTGGTGGAAGTTGACATCTGGCAGTCTACAATCGCTCTGCGCTGCTGGTAAACTCTGGATAACATGTTTAATGTGGAATTCCATCTCGTGGGCACGTCGCACAACAGTCGGTGAGCGGGCAGTTGTAGGCGGCGCTGCGCTGCCCTGAGAGTGGCAGCATCTGTGGTCTGGTGTAGGGCTGGTACGGCACATCGGGAAAAATAGTGGCGGCTGGGGACCGAATACCGAGGGGCAGCCACCGCCATGAGATTGCGAAAGGCCTCGGTCTCTACCAGCCTATAGGGCAGCATCTCCAGGCTAAGCAATTTGGAGATGTGGACGTTGAGGGCTTGGGCATGTGGGTGGGTGGAACTGTATTTCCTCTTGCGCTCCAGCGTCTGCTGTAAAGACAGCTGAACGCTGCGCTGGGACACATTGGTGGACACTGTGGAGGATCGTGGAGGCGAAGGTGTGGTTTTCCGGCGGGAGGCGCTCGTGCCGGGGTCCTGGGCAGGGGGTTGACTAGCAGAGGCAGCGAGTGACGCAGGGGGTTGACTAGCAGAGGCAGCGAGTGACACAGGGGAAGGAGCAGTGGTGTGACCCGCAGGAGGTGGTGAACGGCCTTGGTTCCATTGAGTGGGGTGTTTAGCACTCATATGCCTGCGCATGCTGGTGGTGGTTAGGCTAGTAGTGGTGGCACCCCTGCTGATCCTGGTGTGGCACAGGTTGCACACCACAGTCCGTCGGTCATCCTCACTTTCTTTAAAGAACCTCCAGACTTACGAACATCTAGGCCTCGCCACAGGAGCTTCACTTCGTGAAACAGTTGCTGCTGATGCACCATCTCTGGCCCTGCTTCTCCCTCTGGCCACACCACTGCCTCTTACAACCTGTTCTGGTGCAGCACTCGCCTCCGCCTCAGAAGCACTGTCTTCACTCGGCATATCAACCCAGCTGGGGTCAGTCACCTCGTCATCCTCCGATTCCTCAGTCTGCTCCCCCCTCGGAATTCCTACCCTTACAACAACTTCACCACTGTCTGACAACCGTGTCTCCTCATCGTCCGACACCTCTTTACAAACTTCTTCCACTAACTCAACATTGTCATCATCATCATCATCACCCACAGACTGCGACAGTTGGAACACTTGGGCATCGGGAAAGAGGTCAGCAGCAACCTGAGAAGTGGTTTGTGACTCTGGGAAGGGTCCAGAAAACAGTTCCTCAGAGTATGCCGGATCGCATTCCAAATTTTCCTGGGAGGGGGCAGACTGGGGGGAAGGAGGTTGAGGTGGAGGAGCCAGAGGAGTGCTCCCTTGGGTAACGTGGGTGGACTGCGTGGAAGACTGACTGGCGGACAAATTACTTGAAGCATTATCCGCAATCCACGAGATCAGCTGTTCGCACTGTTGTGGTTTCAACAGTCCTCTACCACGTGTCCCTGTAAGTTGAGACATGAAGCTAGGGAGTGTAGCTCTGCGGCGTTCCACAGCTCCCTCATCAGCAGGTACTGTCTCACCCTGCCCAGGACCACGGCCTCTGCCCCCTGCAGTAATTGAATGCCCACGCCCTCGTCCTCGACCCTTAGCCCTGGGGTTCAGCATTTTTTGTATATAAGTGTATTCTATAAAAAAAATAAAATAAATGGGCCTGGTGTACTGAAACTCACAAACTTGTTCAGTCTGGTTTAATTTTGTGACGTACAGAAAGTGTCACCTGGACAGAATATACGGTTTGGAGTGAGTGTGCTGAACTGTGACACACAGAAAGGTTACACGCAGCTGTGTGAAATGTATTTGTATCACTCAGCTAAAACAACAAAAAAACTAATTTTTTTTTCTATATTTTGTTTTATTATTTTTTTTTTTTAGTTTTTTTTTTTTTGGGAACGTGACGTGCAGAAACTATCGTACAGCTGACTGACACCCTGTTAACGGTGGCTATTTAGACTGTGACCCAGACAAATGTCACACAGAGATTTTTAAGATCAAGCTTTACACGTGACAGGTAGCAAATGACTTGGTTGTATTCGGTGATGTACAGAAAGTGTCACCTGGACAGAAAATACGGATTGGAAAGAGTGTGCTGAACTGTGACACACAGAAAGGTTACACGCAGCTGTGTGAAATGGATTTGTATCACTCAGCTAAAACAACAAAAAAACTATTTTTTTTTCTATCTTTTGTTTTAATATTTTTTTTTTAGTTTTGCTTTTTGGGAACGTGACGTGCAGGAACTATCGGAGACCTAACTCACACCCTGTTAACGGTGGCTATTTAGACTGCTACCCAGACATATGTCGCACAGAGATTTTTAAGATCAAGCTTTACACGTGACAGGTAGCAAATGACTTGGTTGTATTCGGTGACGTACAGAAAGTGTCACCTGGACAGAAAATACGGATTGGAAAGAGTGTGCTGATCTTTGACACACAGAAAGGTTACACGCAGCTGTGTGAAATGGATTTGTATCACTCAGCTAAAACAACAAAAAAACTAATTTTTTTTCTATATTTTTTTGGGATTTTTGTTTTTTTTGGGAACGTGACGTGCAGAAACTATCGTACAGCTGACTGACACCCTACTGACGGTAGCTATTTAGACTGCGACCCAGACAAATGTCGCACAGAGATTTTTAAGATCAAGCTTTACACGTGACAGGTAGCAAATGACTTGGTTGTATTCGGTGACGTACAGAAAGTGTCACCTGGACAGAATATACGGTTTGGAGTGAGTGTGCTGAACTGTAACACACAGAAAGGTTACACGCATGCTGTGTGAAATGGATTTGTATCACTCAGCTAAAACAACAAAAAAACAAATTTTTTTGGTATATTTTGTTTTGGATTTTTGTTTTTTTGGGAACGTGACGTGCAGAAACTATCGTAGAGCTAACTGACACCCTACTGACGGTAGCTATTTAGACTGCGACCCAGACAAATGTCGCACAGAGATTTTTGGGATCAAGCCATACACGTGACAGGCAGCAAATGACTTGGTTGTATTCGGTGACATACGGAAAGTGTCACCTGGACAGAAAATAGTGAGTGTACTGAACTGTGACACACAGAATGGTTCCACACTGCTGTGTGCAATGGATTTGTATCACTGAGATTTAACATAAAAAAATAAAAGGGGGTTATACATGGCGATAGCTGCACTACTGTGCCAGCCAGCCAAGTGACAAAAAAAAAATGTCTTCTAGCCCTTAGAAGGGCTGTTGGGTTCTTTGTGGTCCCTGCCTAACAGAGAACTAAATGCTGGCCCTAACACTGTCCCTGAAATGCAGCAGCTCTATCCCTAACGACATCCAGACGGCATCTGAGCCGAGCACTGCGGCCAGTCGGTAGTATATTCCAGGGTCACCTGATCAGGCCAGCCAACCACTGCTATCGACATGTAAGGGCCCCACGTGATGCTGGGTGTACCGCAGAGTCTCCTGGCTTGTGATTGGCTGTGTTTTTAGGCGCCTAAAAAGCACGATGCGGAAGTTGCCATTTCCTCGAGCATGGCGAGATACTCGTCCGAGCAGCGAGCACTTACGAGTACCCTAATACTCGAACGAGCACCAAGCTCGGACGAGCATGCTCGCTCATCTCTACACATGTCCCATGTGAAACAGTTGTAAAATGCAATTTCTAAATCATAAATATAAATCATTGGCAGCAACACACTTTTAGATGGGTGTCCATTAGGACTGTGAATGTTTTTAATAAAAGTCATGTCTGCCTTATGCTGTGATAAGAGGTAGATGTGTTTCATAAACGGTGGCAGAGCTGGCATTTGTCATTTACTGAAATGGCTGGAAAACAAACAAATATAGAAAATGTCTAACAACAATAATATAAATAAATGATGATAATAGTGAAATGATCATTTTATCCCATGAATAAACAATATATTCTAGATTGTTTCTGCATGCACATTGCTTGCTCTAATAATCTGATTTGTTTTCTACGTTCTTCCTTTCATATTTTAAGTCAAGAATGAAAAGGTAGTCAGAGTCATGCAGAGCAAATATGGGCATCTCCAAAAAGTAAAGCATGAAAAACAAGGAAAAATTAAGAATAAATTGGGGGTGGGGGAATGGACTCTTGCATAATGTGCTCTGAGTACTTGTTGGCAAGGCTGGGGCTCTAACAATCCATTCTACCTAGGCCTGTGTATTGAGTAAAGGCTAGAACCGAGAACAGATTAATTTTCCCTTGCTGACAGAAAGTCTAGCCAGGGATCTGAATATTTTTTTTTTACATTTGCTTTTTTTGCAGGAAGGGTGGTTTCACATACATAATTTTGACATGTGTTTTTTGCACATTTTTTGTTCATAAATTCTGCAACAAAATGTAAAATATTAAAAAGTCTAGTTACATTTTATCTTATTTTTTTTTACCATAAACGTATGTATAGAACTTGAAATGCATGTACAAAATGACACAAAATAATAAACACGGCCAAACACATATATTGTAATTAGCCATTATAAAAGGGTTTAAGTGTAACTGTCATATTTTTTGTGTAATGTGTAGAGGCAGTGATGTGACCATTTCTGTATTATACTTTAATTAATGAAATTGTACATTTCTGTTGCTCTAAAGTGGCCCATTTTGAGCCTTAGCAACATCCTCCTGTCTTATGTTTACATAACACAGTCAGTGTTAGCAAGTCTCCACAGTTATGTAAACAGAAGACAGAAGGATGTTGCTAAGCCTCAAAGTGGGCCACTTTAGAGCTATTTTTCTAGTAGAAATGTATGATTTCAGTAATTAAAGTATATTACAAAAATGGTCAGCATCACTGCCCCTATACATTACACAAATAAAAAAAATATGACAGTTACACTTTAAATATGCATTTTAGAACACAGAATAAAAAGTGGGTTTGAAGAAAGAACTTTTTGATTCTAGTGACAGAAAAAAACTCTCAATATGCTAGTGGAGATCCTTCATGATGACTGACTTTTCCCATACTGAAAGTGGGGAGAAGCATGGTGCATGCTGAGGGAGGTAATCCCCAATATCTGCACTGAACTACAGTATAGCACTTTAATCGTGTGCTTGTCTCTCTCCCTACCTAATTTCTATTACCATTGCCTCGCCCAGAGCGTTCCTGCTCAGTCACCTCTGAAGAGGGTAGTGGCAGATGACTGCGGTTCGTCCCTGCTGTGTTCTCATTATGAGTTATTCTTGCATGGCAGGTTAGAGGGCAGCGACTGTGAAGCAGGACGTTTGAGCAGGGAGAGTGGAGGGGAAAATGCTTTTATGTAGCATGACTATACACTATTCTTTGGAAAAACACACCACCTATTTACTGTATTTTCGAAGAGCAATATGTGTCTAACAAGATCACCTGATACAGTATAGGTTTCAGATCATAAAGACTGTACATCCTCTATTTATAAAATTGCGTTATTATACTTCAATATACAAGCATTTCACATATTTTATGTAAATGACCTACTTTGGCATGAAACTAATTTGCAGTGGTTTTACTCCTTACTTTACAGTTCCCTTGATTCACAGTGTTTGCAAAAGAGCATATTTACTGTAGGTAAACCATCTGCTAGGCTTTCTGGCTTTATTCCCATTAACTATTACCCAAAGGATCTGAATGAAGAGCTTATGTGTGCAATAGTGATATACTGTACCTTTAACGGAAAAAATAAACATTTTTGTGAAATCAGACTGCCTGTACCACAATAATAGATTATTTCGTAAAACCAGTGCCCTCCCACCCACGTCCACATAATAAATAGGCAGCACACAAGTTTTGTTGGATGAGTGAAATTCTTAAACCATCATATAACAATTTAAAAGGCTTCAAAGCTATATGCATGCCATTAGACCTTGGGAGGACAAACCCACCTTCAGCTCCACCTATAAATTTCTTTCATACCACCAACCACCAAGTATGAGCCCTTGCACACCTAAACAGAGCTCTAACCCCTACTCATCAAGAAAAACGACTGGATGCTGTCCACCTGCATAAGGTGCCAATGAACGCCTTCCAAACTTACAATGTTGGACAACAGCTCCAGTCCTCAAACATGGGCACAGCCTGCAATTGACACTGTGTTGAGTCCTCTCCATAGCCCCAGAATATCTGGCTCCTTGCCAAGAAACCGGGGTATAACTCTGACCAGACAATAATTTCAGAAAAGAAGCCAGACCTCTCTAAGGTCATTAGTTCCAGCATATAAAACAAGTATTCCTGATAACTGCAAGCCCTGGCTGATGTTGATAGTCTATGGTAAATCCTGTGATCAGCGGTGGCCTTGTATTACCCTCCAGAACACCTACAGAGGTTCCTATGGTGCAGTCTATATTTGGCATTTGTTCAATTTTTTCATGACCAACAAGAAAAACAACTAGACCTCCCCCTAACAATGCACTGCACCCCAGCATTAGATGAACCTGTCCAGGTAAAGTATATAGCAACCCTCGTCTGGAGAAAATGATTGCCAAAACCCTCTGCCGGATCCCCAGCTGCCCCCAAACAGCACTTAAACAGCACTTAAAAACTGACTGAAATTGAAAGCAGGTCACTGAGGAACTATCAGCATGTGATAAAAATGAAACCCTACCTTGATGGACACCTACAGTACAGACCAAAAGTTTGGACACACCTTCTCATTCAAAGAGTTTTCTGTATTTTCATGACTATGAAAATTGTAGATTCACACTGAAGACATCAAAACTATGAATTAACACATGTGGAATTATATACTTAACAAAAATGTGTGAAACAACTGAAAATATGTCTTATATTCTAGGTTCTTCAAAGTAGCCAACTTTTGCTTTGATTACTGCTTTGCACACTCTTGGCATTCTCTTGATGAGCTTCAAGAGGTAGTCACCTGAAATGGTATAGAGATGCTTAGCACTTGTTGGCCCTTTTGCCTTCACTCTGCAGTCCAGCTTACCCCAAACCATCTCGATTGGGTTTAGGTCTGGTGACTGTGGAGGCCAGGTCATCTGGCGTAGCACCCCATCACTCTCCTTCTTGGTCAAATGGCCCTTACACAGCCTGGAGGTGTGTTTGGGGTCATTGTCCTGTTGATAAATAAATGATGGTCCAACTAAACGGAAACCGGATGGAATAGCATGCCACTGTAAGATGCTGTGGTAGCCATGCTGGTTCAGTATGCCTTCAATTTTGAATAAATCCCCAACAGTGTCACCAGCAAAGCACCCCCACACCATCACACCTCCTCCATGCTTTACGGTGGGAACCAGGCATGTAGAGTCTATCCATTCACCTCTTCTGCGTTGCACAAAGACACGGTGGTTGGAACCAAAGATCTCAAATTTGGACTCATCAGACCAAAGCACAGATTTCCACTGGTCTAATGTCCATTCCTTGTGTTCTTTAGCCCAAACAAGTCTCTTCTGCTTGTTGCCTGTCCTTAGCAGTGGTTTCCTAGCAGCTATTTTACCATAAAGGCCTGCTGCACATAGTCTCCTCTTAACAGTTGTTGTAGAGATGTGTCTGCTGCTAGAACTCTGTGTGGCATTGACCTGGTCTCTAATCTGAGCTGATGTTGACCTGCGATTTCTGAGGCTGGTGACTCGGATGAACTTATCCTCCGCAGCAGAGGTGACTCTTGGTCTTCCTTTCCTGGGGCGGTCTTCATGTGAGCCAGTTTCTTTGTAGCGCTTGATGTTTTTTGCGACTGCACTTGGGGACACTTTCAAAGATTTCCCAATTTTTCGGACTGACTGACGTTCATTTCTTAAAGTAATGATGGCCACTCGTTTTTCTTTACTTAGCTGCTTTTTTCATGCCATAATACAAATTCTAACAGTCTATTCAGTAGGACTATCAGCTGTGTATCCACCTGACTTCTGCCCAACACAACTCATGGTCCCAACTAGAGATGAGCGAGCACTAAAATGCTCGGGTGCTCATTATTCGAGTCGAACTTTTCCCGATGCTCGGGTGCTCGTTTCGAGTAACGAACCCCATTGAAGTCAATGGGAGACTCTTTTTTGCAGGGGACCAAGGCTCTGCCTAGGGAAGGCTGGGTGAAAACCTGGAAACCTCAGAAAATGATGGAAACACCACGGACCATCATGGCAATTGTGCTCACCCAGACCAAGAAAGGCGATGCAAATACCCATCACATGTTAGGGAAGCACCCAACTAGGTGCAACGAAGGTCCATCACCGCCTGCAGGTGACACCACTGCTCATGCTGGCACTGCAGTTGACATCAAGTTTAGTATCTGTTCTTATCAGTTGCTGTGGCTGTTGGTGGTATAGTGGTGAGCATAGCTGCTTCCCAAGCAGTTAACCTGGGTTCGATTCCCGTCTATCGCAGGAGGCAATTAAAAGAAGATCTAAAAAATAATCAGTACAATATCTAACACGTCCCCTACCCGGGTAAATTGTTTGGAGAGAGGGCCTGTAGGTGGGGGGGAGGAGGTTTCGCTGGAAGAGCCAGAGGAGTGCCCCCTGGGCTAGCGTGTGTGGTGGTGACAACAGCCGGAATGGATTTGGAAAAACTGTCGCATCAACCGGGATGGTATTGATTCTTCTCAGTTTAATACCGTATATGTCCCCTATCTTGGGACCCTATATTTCATGGATTTTTCGACCACGGAAAACGGAAAAAGAGCTTGCTCTGGCCAGGGGAGTGTCTTTCCCACTGCAGCTAAGGGGACGTGTCCATGCTCTGCCTATCACAGGTCAGGAGGGAAATAAAAGAAGAACCAAACAAAAATCTGTACAATATCTAAGACGTCCCCTATCCGGGTAAATTGTTTGTAGAGAGGGCCTGTAGGTGGGGGGCAGGCTGGGGGGAAGGAGGTTTCGCTGGAAGAGCCAGAGGAGTGCCCACTGGGCTAGCGTGTGTGGTGGTGATAACAGCCGGATGTATTTAGAATGACGACGCAGGACCCCAACTTAAAAATTTTGCATCAACCGGTACAGTCGTAAATTATGAGATTGATCAAGTGTGGTATGTCTTCTATGTATACTACTCAGTTTAATACCATATATGGCAGCTATCTGGAAAAATAGTTTGGAGAGAGAGAAAAAGATAGGACAAAGACGTAAATTCTTTGGAGAGAGGGCCTGTAGGTGGGGGGGCAGGCTGGGGGGGAAGGAGGTTTTGCTGGAAGAGCCAGAGGAGTGCCCCCTGGGCTAGCGTGTGTGGTGGTGACAACAGCCGGATGTAGTTAGAATGACGACGCAGGACCCCAACTTAAAAATTTAGCATCAACCGGTACAATTGTCAATTATGAGCTCGATCAAGTGTGGCATGACTTTTTAGATGGAGATTGCATGTGGTCACATACTCCCTGGAACCCCATAGTCACCCCTTCCCTGATGTGCTAGCCCAGAACATTCTCTGCCCTAATTCGCAAGACCTTTTGCTGTTTCCGTGTGCTGACAGTGGGGATTTACCAGTGTTGTCTGAGGAGGTGGTGGACAATGGCGAGACACAGGTGTCGGGGGGTGAGGTAGTTGTATGGGAAGCAAGTTACAGTGGGGACTCCTTGGGGGGACTTTCTCATGATGGGACAGATTCAACTTGGGTTGATCAGGAACAGGAACAGATCAATTTTTTTTTGTGTTTATTTAACTTTTATTTATCAAAAATAACCAGAGATATTTATTCGTTATCTTCTCTGCGCAGTCTGGCGTTGGGGTTCGTCACTTTGATGGCGAGCTGTGCCGCTCTCTCCACAATGGTCTTTAGGTTCTTAGATGGAGACGTTGTCGGCGATTTCAGCACAGAAGGACTTGTTGCTCATCAACAGAACCTGGACCTCCTTGACATTGTGGACCAGGAATTTGCGGGTGGACCAGGAATTTGCGGAATCCTGTTGGCAGCATGTGTTTGGTCTTCTACTTGCTACCGTATCCAATGTTGGGCAATATAGATACGCAGGTAATATTATTTTTCACACCTATCCCAAAAATAATAATTTACGCAGTTTGCGCAAATAAAACTGGAAACTGGAATTGGAGAGAGGGCCTGTAGGTGGACCTCAGGAAAAATTGTTTGGAGAGAGGGAAGAATGTTTCAGCTTGTGCACCAGGGCCTGTTGATATCTATTCAGGCCCTGGTGCACAAGTGGAAAGGTTCTGCTTGTACCGTGGGTCCAGGAGAGTGAACACCCAGTAATCGGTGTTTGAAAAAATTCTTCTAACGCGAGGGTCACGGGATAGGCAGCCTAACATGAAGTCTGCCATGTACGCCAGAGTCCCAACAAGCAAGAATTCCCTCTCCTCACTGGCCTGACTCTCCATTTCCTCCTCCTCCTCCTCTTCCTCCTCCAAGTCCTCCTCTTCAGCCCATACACGCTCAAGAGTTAAGGACTGAGCACTGGTACCCTCTACTGTCTCGCCGACATTCTCCTCCTCTTCCTCCTCCTCCTCATCCCCCTCCTCCGATACGCGCTGAGAAACAGACTGGAGGGTGCTCTGGCTATCAAGCGACGTATCTTCCTCCACCGTCTCTTGTGACAAGCGCAAAGCATCCGACTTGATGCTGAGCAGTGAGTTTTTCAACAGGCAAAGCAGCGGGATGGTGAGGCTGATAATGGCGGCATCGCCGCTGACCATCTGTGTTAACTCCTCAAAGTTGCTCAACACCTGGCAGATATCAGACATCCACGTCCACTCCTCATTGTAGACTTGAGGAATCTGAGAGACCTGACTACCAGTTCTTGTGGAAGTTGACATCTGGCAGTCTACAATCGCTCTGCGCTGCTGGTAAACTCTGGATAACATGTTTAATGTAGAATTCCATCTCGTGGGCACGTCGCACAACAGTCGGTGAGCAGGCAGTTGTAGGCGGCGCTGCGCTGCCCTGAGAGTGGCAGCATCTGTGGTCGACTTGCGGAAATGCGCACAGATGCGGCGCACCTTGGTGAGCAAATCAGACAGATTGGGGTATGTCTTGAGGAACCCCTGAACTATGAGATTGAACACGTGGGCCAGGCATGGCACATGTGTCAGTCTGCCGAGTTGCAGAGCCGCCACCAGGTTACGCCCATTGTCACACACAACCATGCCTGGCTTGAGGTTCAGCGGTGCCAGCCACACATCGGGCATCCGTGATGCCCTGTAACAGCTCTTGGGCAGTGTGCCTTTTGTCACCTAAGCTCAGCAGTTTGAGCACCACCTGCTGGCGCTTACCCACGGCACTGCTGCTGCGCCTAGAGCTACCGACTGAAGGCGCCGTGCCCACGGATGGTAATTCGGTGGAGGAGGAGGAGGGGTCGGAGGAGGAGGAGGCATAGTACGTCTGAGAGACCGTGACCGAGGTAGGCCCCGCAATCCTTGGTGTGGGCAGTACATGAGCGGCCCCAGGGTCATTCTCGGTCTCAGCCTCCACCAAGTTAACCCAATGTGCCGTCAGTGAGATATAGTGTCCCTGCCCGGCAGCACTTGTCCACGTGTCCGTGGTTAGGTGGACCTTCTCAGAAACAGCGTTGGTCAGGGCATGGATGATGTTCTCTGACACGTGCTGGTGTAGGGCTGGGACGGCACATCGGGAAAAATAGTGGCGGCTGGGGACCGAATACCGAGGGGCAGCCACCGCCATGAGATTGCGAAAGGCCTCGGTCTCTACCAGCCTATAGGGCAGCATCTCCAGGCTAAGCAATTTGGAGATGTGGACGTTGAGGGCTTGGGCATGTGGGTGGGTGGAACTGTATTTCGTCTTGCACTCCAGCGTCTGCTGTAAAGACAGATGAACGCTGCGCTGGGACACGTTGGTGGACACTGTGGAGGATCGTGGAGGCGAAGGTGTGGTTTTCCGGCGGGAGGCGCTCGTGCCGGGTCCTGGGCAGGGGGTTGACTAGCAGAGGCAGCGAGTGACGCAGGGGGTTGACTAGCAGAGGCAGTGAGTGACACAGGGGAAGGAGCAGTGGTGTGACCCGTAGGAGGTGGTGAACGGCCTTGGTTCCATTGAGTGGGGTGTTTAGCACTCATATGCCTGCGCATGCTGGTGGTGGTTAGGCTAGTAGTGGTGGCACCCCTGCTGATCCTGGTGTGGCACAGGTTGCACACCACAGTCCGTCGGTCATCCTCACTTTCTTTAAAGAACCTCCAGACTTGCGAACATCTAGGCCTCGCCACGGGAGCTTCACTACGTGAAACAGTTGCTGCTGATGCACCAGCTCTGGCCCTGCTTCTCCCTCTGGCCACACCACTGCCTCTTACAACCTGTTCTGGTGCAGCACTCGCCTCCGCCTCAGAAGCACTGTCTTCACTCGGCATATCAACCCAGCTGGGGTCAGTCACCTCGTCATCCTCCGATTCCTCAGTCTGCTCCCCCCTCGGAATTCCTCCCCTTACAACAACTTCACCACTGTCTGACAACCGTGTCTCCTCATCGTCCGACACCTCTTTACAAACTTCTTCCACTAACTCAACATTGTCATCATCATCATCATCATCACCCACAGACTGCGACAGTTGGAAAACTTGGGCATCGGGAAAGAGGTCAGCAGCAACCTGAGAAGTGGTTTGTGACTCTGGGAAGGGTCCAGAAAACAGTTCCTCAGAGTATGCCGGATCGCATTCCAAATTTTCCTGGGAGGGGGCAGACTGGGGGGAAGGAGGTTGAGGTGGAGGAGCCAGAGGAGTGCTCCCTTGGGTAACATGGGTGGACTGCGTGGAAGACTGACTGGTGGACAAATTACTTGAAGCATTGTCCGCAATCCACGAGATCAGCTGTTCGCACTGTTGTGGTTTCAACAGTCCTCTACCACGTGTCCCTGTAAGTTGAGACATGAAGCTAGGGAGTGTAGCTCTGCGGCGTTCCACAGCTCCCTCATCAGCAGGTACTGTCTCACCCTGCCCAGGACCACGGCCTCTGCCCCCTGCAGTAATTGAATGCCCACGCCCACGCCCTTGTCCTCGACCCTTAGCCCTGGGGTTCAACATTTTCTATATAAAAGTGTATTCTATAAAAAAAATAAAATAAATGGGCCTGGTGTACTGAAACCCACAAACCTGTTCAGTCTGGTTTAATTTAGTGACGTACAGAAAGTGTCACCTGGACAGAATATACGGTTTGGAGTGAGTGTGCTGAACTGTGACACACAGAAAGGTTACACGCAGCTGTGTGAAATGGATTTGTATCACTCAGCTAAAACAACAAAAAAACTAATTTTTTTTCTATATTTTTTTGGGATTTTTGTTTTTTTGGGAATGTGACGTGTAGAAACTATCGTACAGCTGACTGACACCCTAATGACGGTGGCTATTTAGACTGCGACCCAGACAAATGTCGCACAGAGATTTTTAAGATCAAGCTTTACACGTTACAGGTAGCAAATGACTTGGTTGTATTCGGTGACGTACAGAAAGTGTCACCTGGACAGAATATACGGTTTGGAGTGAGTGTGCTGAACTGTAACACACAGAAAGGTTACACGCATGCTGTGTGAAATGGATTTGTATCACTCAGCTAAAACAACAAAAAAACAATTTTTTTTGGTATATTTTGTTTTGGATTTTTGTTTTTTTGGGAACGTGACGTGCAGAAACTATCGTAGAGCTAACTGACACCCTACTGACGGTAGCTATTTAGACTGTGACCCAGACAAATGTCGCACAGAGATTTTTGGGATCAAGCCATACACGTGACAGGCAGCAAATGACTTGGTTGTATTCGGTGACATACAGAAAGTGTCACCTGGACAGAAAATAGTGAGTGTACTGAACTGTGACACACAGAATGGTTCCACACTGCTTTGTGCAATGGATTTGTATCACTGAGAAATAACATAAAAAATAAAAGGGGGTTATACATGGCGATAGCTGCACTACTAGTGCCAGCCAGCCAAGTGACAAAAAAAATGTCTTCTAGCCCTTAGAAGGGCTGTTGGGTTCTTTGTGGGTGATCCCTGCCTAACAGAGAACTAAATGCAGGCCCTAACACTGTCCCTGAAACGCAGCAGCTCTATCCCTAACGACATCCAGACGGCATCTGAGCCGAGCACCGCGGCCAGTCGGTAGTATATTCCAGGGTCACCTGATCAGGCCAGCCAACCACTGCTATCGACATGTAAGGGCTCCACGTGATGCTTGGTGTACCGCAGAGTCTCCTGGCTTGTGATTGGCTGTGTTTTTAGGCGCCTAAAAAGCACGATGCGGAAGTTGCCATTTCCTCGAGCATGGCGAGATACTCGTCCGCGCTGCGAGCACTTACGAGTACCCTAATACTCGAACGAGCACCAAGCTCGGACGAGCATGCTCGCTCATCTCTAGTCCCAACCCCATTTATAAGGCAAGAAATCCCACTTATTAAACCTGACAGGGCACACCTGTGAAGTGAAAACCATTTCAGGTGACTACATCTTGAAGCTCATCAAGAGAATGCCAAGAGTGTGCAAAGCAGTAATCAAAGCAAAAGGTGGCTACTTTGAAGAACCTAGAATATAAGACATATTTACAGTTGTTTCACACTTTTTTGTTAAGTATATAATTCTACATGTGTTAATTCATAGTTTTGATGCCTTCAGTGTGAATCTACAGTTTTCATAGTCATGAAAATACAGAAAACTCTTTGAATGATAAGGTGTGTCCAAACTTTTGGTCTGTACTGTACATACTCAGAAGCCAAATGTACTGGACATGCTGCTCCATCCAAACTATGGACTCAAGACCCCTGGACAAAATGATCCAACTTAGAACAACGGATACTAAGCTGGACCAAACCATCATGACAATCTCCATGTCCTTACTCAACAGTCCACTGGGGCGGGAATGGGAGGAGGGTACCAATGTGTTAACCTGCAAGTATTAAAAAAAGACCAAACAAAAACAGACATTAAACAATAAGGACTCAAAAGTGGATAAACTTTGGGACACCGTAACCTGAATGAGGCAAAACAGTAAAGACAAAGAAAGTGGGTGCCAACACTCCCTTCAGGCATATTTATTCCACCAACCCTTAAAGGGGTATTCCCATCTCACAAATGTAGTTTGTATAGTTAGATACTAGTATTATTACTAATAGAATGTATTTATATAAAATGTACCGTTTAGAAGATTTGCCTATTTGTATAGGCATTGTCCCACACACACTACTACATGGCCGCAGTGGCCGTAACTAGGGGCAACGGCCTGACTGTATAGGCAAATCTTCTAAACGGTGCATGTTATATAAATACATTCTTTTAGTAATAATATTGGTATGGCTATATCTAATTATACAAACTACAGGGTGGGCCATTTATATGGATATTAACTTCCTGTTTGTGCCACATTAGTATACGGGAGGGGGGGAACTTTTCAAGATGGGTGGAGACCATGGCAGCCATTTTGATGTTGGCCATTTTGGATCCAACTTTAGTTTTTTTTTTCAATGGGAAGAGGGTCATGTGACATCAAACTTTTTGAGAATTTCACAAGAAAAAAATGGTGCACTTGGTTTTAACGTAACTTTATTCTTTCATGAGTTATTTACAAGTTTCTGACCACTTACACACTCACACTGCATAAAGAGGTAAACACATCATCATGTAGCAGTTGAATGGCCCCCAAGGTCTCCCGATCTGACCCCCTTAGACTTTTATCTTTGGGGTCATCTGAAGGCAATTGTCTATGCTGTGAAGATACGAGATGTGCAGCACCTGAAACTATGGATACTGGAAGCCTGTGCTATATTTTCTTCTGCTGTGTTGCATTGACAATCCAACACAATGGGCAGCACTTTGAACACATTTTATAAGTGGTCAGAAACTTGTAAATAACTCATGAAAGAATAAAGTTACATTAAAACCAAGCACACAATTGTTTTTCTTGTGAAATTCTCAATAAGTTTGATGTGTCACATGACCCTCTTCCCATTGGAAAAAACTAAAGTTGGATCCAAAATGGGCGACTTCAAAATGGCAGCCATGGTCACCACCCATCTTGAAAAGATTCCCCCCTCCCATATACTAATGTGCCACAAACAGGAAGTTAATATCACCAACCATTCCCATTTTATTTAGGTGTATCCATATAAATGGCCCACCCTGTATATATATATTCATGCATACACACCAATATTTATTAATGTTAATCTTTCTATTTTAGATGGCGGACAACCAATTGCTCAGTAGTCTATAAAATATTTTTCTGTCACACAGTCAATGCTGAAATTCATTGTTGTATAGTACATCATTCTTTTATAATTCCTAAAGAATAGAGTAAGAATTGGTAACAACATTGCAGGCTTCAGCAACCTGAAATCATAAAATGCCCAGGTGGTCCAGACACAGTGAAACATAGAAAATTGGACATTGATTGAACATCACAAAAAAAAAAAGAACTTGCATATAAAAAATAGAGTAAGGTGCTATACAGGTGTATACACAGATCAGTTTTGTACAGATTCATATATGGTGCCCTCAAACAGCTATAGGCCTGTACTTAACCTCTATGTGCACCTATGAAAAAATGAAAAAAAAAAAAAAAGACTTCCCAGGCTTCATGGAATGACATACTATGGAGAAAACCTCCCCTATTTGCGTTTAGAGTCACCTTGGCTTAAGATATTATTGGAGTAATGCAGCATGCTACTGTATATTCTAGTCTTAGCTGTTTTGGTAAAGTCTGTTGTGTAGCGTAACATGTCAAATAAAAGCAGGTGACAAGTCACGTTATAATTTTGCCTGCAGTCATAATTTTGCCTACATTGTTTGAATGTCTCCTAAATGTCAACTTAAAATTATAGTTGCAGGGGTATCTGCTGCAAATAGCCTGATCTATGAACTTTCCACATTCAGCCGAATATGCTTTTAGTTCAGTTGTTTTATGAGATTTGTCTGCTGATAGGCATTAGAAGGCTTCTGCAAAAAGTATTGACAGAGTACAGGTTGCTGTAAATGGTGTTTGTATTCACTACAACCTACAGACCTCCTATCATTCTGTTATCATCCTAGTTGAAAAAAAAAAATGTAATAACTTTGCAATACAAAATAGATATGCAATTGCCATTAATCATACTAGCAGTATAAGCAGTTGTACTTAGTTCCAAACAGCTTGACAGATGTGTTTTTTAATTCTGCAGATGGATATGATTTCAATGGAACCTCTCTGCATTAAAGGGGTTATCCTATGATTAAGGTAAAACATTTCTACAACCAGCCTTGTATATCACATGGATCAATAGATCTCCCCATGCAGTTTTTTTCAAGCTGGCAACTCAGGAAATGTATGTTTTTTCAAGGTGTGCGTCCTTTCTGTTGCAGAAACACACTTGCAATTTTGCTAGTATCTGTGACTTTTCATTTTAAAAATGTTTGGAAAATGGAAGAGTGCAAGATGAAAAACCCAGGCCTCATAATCTGAGAGTCAGAATGTGGGTAACAGTAGCAGAACAGAACCAACCATCTGGCTAGTAGTAGTAGTAGTTGTAGTAGGCCACAGTTCTTCTTGGCTCCATATTACTATTGATGACAGAGAAGATGAGATTGTGGAATGGATGTCATTATCACTTACTGCTTCTCCCACTTAAACTCTCCTTCCTACTTTGCTTCTTTATCAGCCTTTGCAAATGGAATGTGTGGCCAGGAAAAAAACTCTACCCACCCAGCAATCCGCTGGTGTGTAAGCTTAACTCTTACTTGGCAAAGTTGCTGGCAATGCAGTCACTGCCATACCACTTAGTGGTTCCTGCTACCTTTAAGGAGCTGATGGGGTGAGCTTAGCCACAATGGAAGATACCTAACCCCCATTATTTCTCTAAAAAAGCCATCTCTGCCTTGTACTATGACATGATGGAGACTCCATCATTACGGGTACTGACCTGACGATCCGTCATAAAGACTGGAATTGTCAAACAGTGTGGTGTCTTCCTGGTGCTCGAGTTCGGCAGTGGGAGATTAGGGAGATTAACAAGTGGCTCAATAACTGGTGTAGGAAATAGGCTCCGTTGCGGCCATCTTGATTGAAAACACCATCTGAAATCTTGCGTGCTGACGTGATTCACATTGTCACACTGGCACCCCGTGCAAGGTTTGTGGTATCTTCAATCAAGATTGCTGTGACGGCCTCTCTGTGAGCTATTGGATGAGATGAGTATGTTTTTTAATTTGTTTTGCCACTATAGATGAGCGAATCATTCAAAATTTGCTTTGGCGAATAATCGACAAATTTATGACAAGATTCGTTCTTAACACCAATTTATTTATTTGTTAAAAGTAACGCGCTAACAAACACCATCTCTCCCCACTTTGGTCGCAGTTGCTTTGCCATGCTGTGGTATCTTGTTCACCGCTGGCTTGAACTGGAGAGGAGGGCGGAGTAATGAGGGAGGAGTCTTCACTCCCTATACGTGCAAATAGTTCCCGGTGGGCTGGGCTGGTTTTTCCCGCTCTTGAGGTGGCGTATTATCATTTTCCCGCTTCTGGGGGCCGGGGGGGCAAGAAGAATGCGTACATAGCGTACGTAGCATTAGCATTTAAAATTTTAAGAACATTTACGAATAATACAAAGCAAATCTGAATAAATCCGGATTCGCTTCGGAGTAGGAAAAATGGAGGATTCCATACAAATCTACGAAGCGGCGAATAGAATCGCTCATCTCTATTTTCCACTGTTTCAGGAATAATAGATTCCTTACTACGAAGCGGGAGAAAATTCGGCTTTGCAGCAAATCAAATTTTTCCTGAAATTCAAATCAAAATCAATTATTTTGGCTTCGATGTCGTTCAATACTAGATATAAGTGAGGGAAATGAACATGTGGAGCCCCTGTGGATAGAAGTACATGGAGACAAAAACAATAATAAAATACTGATAGGAGTTTGTTATAAGCCACCGAATATTACAGAGGCCACAGAAACTTATAATGAAGTCATTATTATTTCAACTTCCCGGATATGGATAAGCAATTCTATTACAGAAAAGCAACTCTTTGCTTCTCAAATGGGGGTGAAGTGGTGTAATTTATCTGATATTGGGATATCTCCCTTGTTAAATAAATAAGCAGATCTATTACACCTTGATTTTCAAAATGGGGTGAATAAGTAGTATAATTCACCTGTTATTGGGGTGTCCCCCTTGTTCCATCATGGCTTTGCTTTGTACAATCAATACAAATACATAGGCTTTCTGCTGAGAACAGTGGGCTAGTTTGTGTCAGGTCATTAAAGTACCATTCTTTATTGTCATGTTTCTGTTCTTAGCCACAGCACAGAAAATAAATTAAACAAAATTGCCCCACATCAAAGTTAGCTTTCAGCCTTCTTTTGGCGTTCCGAGCATATTACCTTTTATATTGGATAATGCTGATTCCATTTCCTCTGTGATCACATTATAAATAAAATTGTTGATGAATATATATTTGGGAATTTGCAAACATGTAACGCGCTGAAGAACAAAATATGTTTTGTTGCTTAAGGGATTTTCAGAACACAATGATAGCTTTAGATGCTGAATTCACCCAGGAATCAGGATTTAAACTTCCTGTAAGGAAATATTTTAAAATTTTCTCTAAATGCAGCAGTATGTTGCATCATAAATCAGATAAGGTTAACACATGATATTTAGTAATACTATAGATCTTTCCAACTATGGAATAAATTGGAATTCCTGGACAAAAATACATAACCTTAGAATATTCGTTTTATTAAATGGGTTTTCCCACCATCAAAACCTCTGTCCATATGCCTGAAATATCCCAATTGGTTGTGGGTGGCTGGACTCACAGCAATCAGACAGCTCTTCGTTAAAAAGGGGTTGTCTTCCTGAGACAACCTCTTGAAAGAGGGCGTCTCATTATGAACATTTAAGCAGGGTTACAATAAGTGTCTGATAACGTTTGGATAACCCTTTAAGTCATTGGCTTTCAAGCTGACACTTACGGCCACTCTAGAGCTGGAAGGCGACCACACACCATTCATGGTATGCCAATATGACTGTATTCGAATCTGCCACACACTCTCTCCTGTGAAAATGCCTACACAAATTGCAGGCACAGAAAAACACTGACTCTGCCATACAATATAGGCGAAAATGTTAGCACCACCCTCATGAATGCAGCGTGGGAATGTGAACAGTATTTGGGTAATGTTTACAAATAGCATAACAGATTAATGGGCAGCAATATAGAAAATAAAGTGGTCTGGTGCATGAACTGAAATAGGATTATCTGCTGTATAAGGAAACATAGAAGCAGCTTTCACATACGGCCATTAACTGATACCCAGAGTATATTATGGGATTATAGTGAACAAAACAAGGCTCTATTGTCCTACATGTCCTTTATCACTTAGGGTGACTGAGTGGCCCTATTTTGGTATCCCCTGTATTTCATCATCTAGGACCACCAGCACCCCCGTACAGTTCCCTCTTTGCCAGGGTCACCTGATTTTCATGGTAAATTAGGGTGACTGATCCTTTGCTGGCTATTTTAGCACTTTATGTTAATTTTAAATATTATAATAATAGTTATGTTTTAGCACTACGTATCCCAGTGACCCGTTACCTGCAGCGCCAAGCAGATTAATCCATTTTTTCAGTGAGCCCTGGACTACTGCAAATAGAAAAGTACAAAGGTATTTATGACTTTCAGGATAAGTCATCAGTATCAGATCTGTGGGGGTGCGACACCTGGGACCCATGCTGGTCAGCTGTTCGAAGAGACTTTGAGCACTGCAGTCCTTTCTTAGGCCAGTGACATCACTGTACATCAGTCACATGGCCTAGCTGCAGCTCAGCCCCATTCAAGTCAATGGGCTGAGCTGCATTACCAAGCACTGCCACTATACAATGTAGGTGCTGTCTTTTAAAAGCTGCTGGGAACCTGCATCGCTTACCAGAGCTCCAGTGATCGCAGTGGCTCCCTGTAACAGCTGATCAACAGGGATGCCGGGACTTGAACCCCTACTGAAGTGATAATGATGACCTATCCTGAGGATAAGTCATTATCTTTTCCAAGATAAACCCTTTAAACAGTAGAACACTACTTGTACAAAAAAACAGCATCTACTTCTAGTGCAGAGTGCACCAGATCCGCCCCATTGTTTTATGTTCATTGTGCAGTATACTTCCTGATTATGTGATGAATTAATTTTAAACAGCACATTAATTTGAAATATGCTGACTGTACAATGTTCATATAGTTGTTATTTACCATTCAATTTTTATGTTAGTCTGTAGGGCATTACCGAATAAGACTTGATGGCACAAGAAATCTACAAGGATGTCACTTTCAGGCTAAGATTTGACATCACTTGTAGTCACATTATTGAACATCTGCCATGCATCACATCTTCAAAAATCACATAAATCAATAGAAAAAAAAATGAAAAAACTTGTTTAACAGTAGCCGTGGACAAACTTAGATATGAGCACATGGATGCACGATAGGCACAGCACATGCAGCAGCTTTGGTGTCCAACCCACTGGTTGGTGCCATCTCCTTTTCTATTTGGTAGCGAAAAGCTACAAAGAACTCCTTTCTCCAGAGAAAGTGCATTCTAGAAAACAAGTATTATATCAGCGGTTTATGCCTGCTGCCTCCTTCTTCAGTGCGGGCACAGGCGCTGCTCTGCTCACCTCTGCACTTCTGCTCTGGCGGCCTGGACCTGCTACCCTTCCTCAACTCTGTTCTTTCCAGCAGGCCACAGCCTGCTTTTTGCTGGAAAGGCCTCTCTGCTCTGCACTTAGGGTGCGCACGTGCTCTTTAAAAAGGCCAGCACACATACCATAATTCACACCAGCCATATTGACTGTTTGCTGCCTGCCTTGACTTTGGACTGTTTATCTGATTACTCATACTCTGCTTGACCTGACCTTGACTACAGTTTTGCCTGATCCCTTGGTGATCTGCATCGGTGTCTAATGACCCCCGTGGGTCAGCTGTCAATCATGCAGAGACTACTCCAGGAGACAGTGGCCTGATTCTCCCCCTGCAGTGAAGTCCAGATCTATGTACACAAGTTAAAGGGTGAAAACCAGGGGACTGGCAGGATAATGCTCTTAGCAATTGCTCGAAATAAAATCTTTTGGTTTAAACAGTGGTTCCACACTCACTGCCGTAACAACAAGAGGATCGTAACTGCTCTCAATAGTCATATGAAGTGTATGGGGTGAAGCCATGACTAGACTCTTCAGTCCTGGGTGTCCTAATAGGATGCCCAGTTTAATTTTTGTTATACACCTACACCACTGCAGGCAGTCACTGACTTGCACGATGTGTGGCTGTATCCTTGTGTTATTTGTTCTGTAAGCAATGTGGTGACAAAAAGGGAAGTACTTACAAACGCGGTACTCTCTAAAAGGATACTAAAGTCTTATTTAGTCTTATTTGCATATGCAGTGTAATTGAAAGTAATACTTTCAGGCTGGGACACAGTAAATGCAGCATTTTCAGTCAGATTACTGTCAGGAATGGCTGCTTTATCTCGAATCTCTGTGTCTGAGAGCCGGCAGCACCATTTATATAAATATATATTTGTGAATGGTATTAGCTGCTCGTTTTAAAAGCTGCACTTGTACATATAAGCTGTAGACGTAGCGATTCCTTCCTCAACTTCTTTACACTTAATGTGGAAGAGCATTTTGCTCCAAATACGTCAAATAGGATCATTGTTTTACATTTACTCGGAGACCTATGGGAAAATTTTACTATTCAGCATGGTGAGATATTCTTAAAAGCCTGTCCCTTTAAATGGTGTTAATTTACCTAGCTGTGATGGAAATCTATACTGTATGACTACAGGAATAGTTTTTTTTTTTGTTTGTTTTTTTTACAGCTGTCTCGACCTTTAAAAAAAAATAAAAGACGTAACAGAAAAGAAAATTCTGTAAAAAAAAAAAAGCTAAACTCTGCAACAAAAACTACAAAAATTACATTAATATACCCTTAAGCACATCTGTGATACATCACCCTTTTTTAAGGTCTCCTGGTGAACTTGTGTGTACCCTCAAATTTACATGGTGCTTCATAGGGTCTTTATCTCATGGATTAAGTGAGAATACATGAGTAAACAAAGCTGAGGCATCCCAAACTTTTGTGATTTGTTTCCAATGAATTGCTCAAAAAGACAGCTGCCATTTTACAGTTTAGAAGACAGAGTAGAGAAGATGAAGAAGAAAGATCACATGACCCTGGGCGGCACCCTGGCTGGCACTCAGCCTCAGCCAATCAGGATGAACAATACTGACATGCGTCATGGGCATTAGATATGATCCAACTAGGAAATGCATGTGTTTCCTCTATTATACATCGCTGTGATAGAATGTCTGACAGAAAGAGAGAGAGACAGGCAGAGAGAAATCTTATTTTTAAACACAGAATACTAATATCAGGGAAAGTTTGGTGAGACAGTAGCTAACTGGTTAGATTTAATTAATTAACAGACAGAGACAAAGCAGTATGTCACCTTCAGTGAGTGTTGCAGCAGCATTTAAAGCTATACCTCTCATTTTTTTTGCTGCGTATCACTCCTGTGTACATCACATAATTAACCATCACAGAAACAAACCCTGGCTGACACATTTTTCAGCGTCACAGTTGCCTTAAATTGTACTGTACTGTAATTGACCAATGTTGTAAAAATGTCAGTAATAATAAATCAGAGCAACTGGACTGTTTTTCTCTTGAAGATGTTTTTAAATGAGAAAAACCAATGTAAAATATTTAAAGGGGACATAATGTCAAATAAGGTGAAAATTTCTCTGTGGTAGCCCTTAGTGTTGAGTGAATCAAAGTTAAATGAGTTGACTTCCTGGCACTTCGTGGTAATGAATCAATTTTCCTGAAACGGTGGTTTATTAAACCCAAAAACATACTCACCTCATCCATTTGTTCATGGAGAGGCCGTATTGAGTGGAGAAAACGTGCCAAATTTTGAGTGTGCTGACATGTGACATCATCAGTGATGACAGCACCGTGTCCACCCACCGTGATAACGTCATCACGTTACTGCGTGTGGGATTTGGCACGTTTTCTTCAATCAAGATGGCCGCAAAGATTTCTCAGCAAGCAAATGGATGAGGTGAGTATGTATTTTCTAAACCCCTGATTAACCCCTGCAAGGCTTCAATCTGACTGTCAGATACTGCGATCAGCGTTGAACATGGTCTATAAAGGGTTCAATGACGGGAGGGGGAGGCAGCATGATTCCCGTTTCCCATCATTGCATCCGCTACATACAATAGAATGCAATTAGTGACAAATTTCTTTGTGAACTTCGGCGAAGTAGCCAAATCGAATTTTTGATAACTTTGCTCCTCTCTAGTAGCCATTAAAACAGTGTTGTCCTTTGTGGCTTCTTTGTATGCAGTGTACATATGATGTCTGGTCTAAATGACAACTTCATCAGCCTTCTTGTGCTCCTTCTATGTCCAGTTCTGCTTCATGAAGAGTCTTTGATGACAAAAGCAAGGGCGGCTATCCCATCAGAGCTGCTTCTGTCATGGGTACTTGCATTCCTCTCACTAACATTTCTCTCAACGTTGACAGGCATCTGTGCTAGAGAATGTGATCTTTCAGGAGAGAAAGGGATTAATTTGCCAAGGTGAAAGCTCATTGACACCTTAACTGTGCGTGTGGTGAATTCTGTGCATGAGGGAAAATGGGGGATGAAAATCAAGACCATCATAACTATTTCCTGAGCAACCCTTGACTAGATAGGATAACATTAGCAAGATGCACTTGTTCTCTTACTCATTCAAATTCAAGGGTATTAAGTCTGTCCTATCGTACACAAGCAATTAACCCTTTGGCAGCTTAGCATACCTTTTATTGCATCCCCTCTTCAAGGCAGCCCACTCATAGAGCCTTGCAGCAGAAGCAGCTGAAGTATCTGTCAACAGCAAATTCTAGATGGAGTATTTTGCCTGAAACTATCTTTTACACTTTCCAACTATCTATTTTACAGTTTAATTATTTTTCCTCCATTTCTAGATTATTGCATACTCCCCCCCCAAAAAAAGGATAAAACATACATTAAAAAGGGAAAAAAAGCATTACTATTATTTTTTGTGCAGTATTTTTCTTCAGCAGCCTGACTGGAGTCTGCTCCACAGAAAGCACATGCACCAGAATCCTCATATTCATAAGCTGCCTGCCAGCCCTATTACTGATAGACAGTTTTATCCTTTGGCTACTTTCACACCTGTGCTTTCCCTTTGCGCTATTGAGATCTGTCATAGGATGTCAATAGAGGGGGGAAACACTATTGCAAGCAATGTTTTTGAGTGCGTCCTGGGATACAGAACAAGACGGATCAGTCCCAATCAGTCATTGACAATGTAAGTCAATTGGGATTTTCTCTGGCACAAAGTAAAACGGATCCATCCCCCATTGACTTACAATGGCTTTAGTGATGGATCCATCATGGTTATTTTAGAGATGATGCAACCAGATCTGTTCATAACAGATGCAGACAGTTGTATTATTATGACAGAAGCATCTTTGCTGATCCATGACGGATCCAGAAAAACGCAGATGTGAAAGTATACTACACATTACAGAAAGAAAGCTGTCACCTGCGAGAGCGTGCGGAGAGCCCGTGTTTATGAATACGAGGACTCCAGCACTCGGGTGCCACTGGAGCTTCTCAACAGGGAATTTAAGAAAACTACAGAATAAAAAAAACAAAAGGAAGTGACACTGTGTTTGAATCATGGCCCCTGACCTCAGAGAAGGCAGCTTTAGTCTGGTGACAGATTCTCGTCAAAGTTACTCTTGTTATATTATTCTTCCGTCTCACAAGTTCAAGTTAAGTAGAAGGCAAATAAGCTGTGATTTGCAATCTGCTATATTTTGTGAGAAGAATCACAAAATATGAGGACCAGAGAACCCGACTATGTCCTTTAGGAATTTTTAGAGTGGGTTTACATTTATGTTTTGTGGCAGTTTTTTTAAACCAAAGGCAGGTGGATCCAGCATAGAGGAGAAGTCTTTCCTTTATATTTTTGATTCTCTTATAAACCACTTCTTGCCTTGGCTCAGAAAACTTTCTCAAAAACCTTTGTGTAGACCCACAATTAAAGGGGTTCTCTGATGTGTTTCAAAAGCTCCCAAAGCCACTATAATAAAATAAAAAGAATTCCTGTTACTCATCTTTCATGCCCATGTCAATTCCAGCCCCATGCTCCAGACTTCCCCACCAGGATTTGTTTACTTGACTGCAGAGATGACCTGCCTAATACCCAATGTCACCACTGCAGCCGGTCACTGACCTCAAGACAACCATTGCTGAAGTCATTAGTGTTGAGTGAATCAGGATAAATTTTATTTGCCACAAAGCCAAATTTCCTCGTGCTTTGTGATAGCGAATCGATTTAACAGAAATAGCGCAAAAATAGGTAAGTATGATTTTTTTTATTTTATTTTACACCATGTTAGATAAATCAGATGTCGCGATCATCTATGATTGCAGCATCTGAGGGGTACAACGATGGGGAGCTTTTGAAATATCAGACAACCCCTTCATGAAAAAGTCTAGAAAATTATTGTTAAATTCAACAACCATTTCATTAAAAGCAATCATTAAAGAGTTACTGAAGTTTTTATAAGGCTCCTAAATATGCAACATAGAATGTTAAGAGCAAATTGAATGCAATGTCACTGCTAGGAATGATAAAAAATGAAAGGGTAAATGAACAGAGCTCAAATATATATTGACAGTCAGTGAGAATTGTGATGCATCATGGAAAGGCGGTCATGAAATATGCCTTTGGGACAAAATTTAGGAGCATAGATAAAATTAAGTTAAAATTATAATTTTAAAATATAAGAATGGTCTTCTTAAAGTGGAACATGTTTAAATCAACTCAATTAAAGTTAAAGGAGTAATCTAGCAAAAGGTATATATGGCAAATCCAAACTGGATGAGTGAACATGTGAACAGCAAGACCTACTTCTGCATCCTAGAAACAATGAACAGTCTCAACCCCTTTAACCCAGCTTCAAGGCAGCCATGGTCTCACAATCAGTAGGGGTCATTGCAGTCATACCTTGACCATTCAGCCATTTATTGCATGTTCCCTGGAATAACCCTCTAAGGATAGTATATGGAGAAAAGCTAATTGTTTCTTTGTGTACCAACTGGGTAACTTCAGGCTGCCTGTCCTCCAGGCTAAATTCACACAACTGTATGGGTTTTGCGGTCGCAAAACACTGATCTGCAAAAAATACGGATGACGTCCTTTTGGCATCTGTATTGCACTAGTCTCTCTCTATACTCTCTCATCACACAGTGATTCTTGTATTTCTCACTTGAGGCTAACACTTGGTCTGCGCACAACTCAGAGGGGTAGCTAAATGTCAGCTCACTTCAGGTACAGCCTTGGTTTGGTCGTCCCCTTATTTATTCTGTCCCTTCAGTCTGGCTAAGGCATCTGACTTCTTGGGGCTGATGCTGGAGGTAGCTTTCCTAGGATAACAACCAAACTTGTGCTGCCCTTGCTGCACTGCTCTCACTCCTGCACTTTACTCAGGGGCTGGCTGGCAAATTTTGGCCTGGGGGGCAAGCACACAGCACTGGCCCATGTGTAGCGGCCCACCCTTAACCTGTTTAACTCCGCCTACCATAAAGCCGGTATAGGTAAAAGGCGGTTGCTGGTTGTGTTTTCATGTTGGATCCCAGATACAGAACATGGCTGAGTCTGTAGAAACCAGCCTGATCATTAGAGGGACAAGATTTACCAACTCCTGAGCTGAAGAGACTCCATTGAGTACAATAGGGTCTGCTCAGGATGCTGCTCTTTTACCGGACAAAAAGGTTTTGCATGCAGAACTTTCTGTCGTACTTTTTGACAGAATCTGTGACAGCCGACCCAAACGCAAATGTGAATGGATAGTATTAGACGTATAGCATCAGATGTATGTTAACACACAAATACAAAGAACTAAGATCACTACATACACACAGCACCAGAACCAAATCTATAAGTCAAACATAGCACCAGAACCAAGTTCACTGGATGAATACAGCACCAGAACCAAACCTATAAGTCAAACACAGAACCAGAAACAAGTTCAATGCATCAATACAGCACCAGAACCAAATCTATAAGTCAAACACAGCACCAGAACCAAGTTCACTGGATGAATACAGCACCAGAACCAGGCCCATATGTCAAATACAGCAACAAAATCAACAAGAAATATAGCACCATAACAAAACCCATAAGTCAAATACAGCACCAGAACCAAGTTCTCTACATAAATACATCACCAGAACCAAGTTCTCTACATAAATACATCACCAGAACCAAGTTCTCTACATAAATACATCACCGGAACCAAGTTTTCTACATAAATACATCACCGGAACCAAGTTTTCTACATAAATACATCACCAAAACCAAGTTCTCTACATAAATAGATCATCAGAACCAAGTTCTCTACATAAATACATCACCAGAACCAAGTTCTCTACATAAATACATCACCAGAACCAAGTTCTCTACATAAATACATCACCAGAACCAAGTTCAATACATAAATACATCACCAGAACCAAGTTCTCTACATAAATACAGCACCAGAATCAAGTTCTCTACATAAATAAAGCACCAGAACCAAGTTCTCTACATAAATACATCACCAGAACCAAGTTCTCTACATAAATACAGCACCAGGACCAAGTTCTCTACATAAATACAGCACCAGAACCAAGTTCTCTACATAAATACAGCACCAGAAACCAAGTTCTCTACATAAATAAAGCACCAGAACAAGTTCTCTACATAAATAAAGCACAGAACCAAGTTCTCTACATAAATAAAGCACCAGAACCAAGTTTCTACATAAATACAGCACCAGAACCAAGTTCTCTACATAAATAACAGCACCAGAACCAAGTTCTCTACATAAATACATCACCAGAACCAAGTTCTCTACATAAATACATCACCAGAACCAAGTTCTCTACATAAATACATCACCGGAACCAAGTTCTCTACATAAATACATCACTGGAACCAAGTTCTCTACATAAATACAGCACCAGAACCAAGTTCTCTACATAAATACATCACTAGAACCAAGTTCTCTACATAATACATCACCAGAACCCAAGTTCTCTACATAAATACATCACTAGAACCAAGTTCTCTACATAAATACATCACTAGAACCAAGTTCTCTACATAAATACAGCACCAGAACCAAGTTCTCTACATAAATAATCACTAGAACCAAGTTCTCTACATAAATACATCACTAGAACCAAGTTCTCTACATAAATACAGCACCAGAACCAAGTTCTCTACATAAATACATCACCAGAACCAAGTTCTCTACATAAATAAAGCACCAGAACCAAGTTCTCTACATAAATACAGCACCAGAACCAAGTTCTCTACATAAATACAGCACCCAGAACCAAGTTCTCTACATAAATACAGCACAGAACCAAGTTCTCTACATAAATACACACCAGGACCAAGTTCTCTACATAAATACAGCACCAGAACCAAGTTCTCTTACATAAATACAGCACCAAGAACCCAAGTTCTCTACATAAATACAGCACCAGAACCAAGTTATCTACATAAATACAGCACCAGAACCAAGTTCTCTACATAAATTCAGCACCAGATTTTAAAAGTTCAGTACAGATACCATCTGAGTAGTCAGGTCAGCCCTCGCCATATGACCTTGTGACAGCTCCCAGTATGGCCTGAACAAGCGTAAAGGGATGCTGGAAGTTGTTAATGTGCCAAACAGCATGCTACCGCCCATCATCAGCTGTAGATCATCCAGGTGACTACAGCCCTCATCATACACAGTAGCAGAATAATCATTTCCATTTAGTGACTTACAGGTGACGTCTCCTCATGAGTTCTTCTCCATCTGGTTCAGACCACCATGATGACTTCTCCCGTCCACTATTCAGCTCTGCAGATTTAGCCGAGAAGATTGTCTTCAGCTTCACGCTTTACCAACACATTGGCATCCTGCATACTGACACAGACTCATCTCAGTGCCACATGCTGTGTCCAGAATATAACAGCAGCATTAGTGCTACACACAGGGTCCCCTATAGTAGTGCCACATACTCTGTGCTCTCTGTATATAGTGCCACATGCTCTGAGCCCTATGTTTATAGTGCCACATACACTGTGCCCTCTGTATATAGTGCCACATACTCTGTGCTCTCTGTATATAGTGCCACATACTCTGTGCTCTCTGTATATAGTGCCACATACACTGTGCCCTCTGTATACAGTGCCATATGCCCTCTGTATATAGTGTCATATATACGTTTACCCACTGCATTTATTATACCTTGTACCTGACGTATCAGTACTCTGTGTGTATACTATGTATCCGGTGTGAGGTATAAAAGATGCAGTGTGTACAGATATGTGGACAGTCATACTGTATATTATGGTCACTGTGTGAGGTACGTGAGGTATTGGGGGTTGTAGTTAAGATTCCGTCAGTTTTAGGGATAGGATTAGCATTAGTGCTAGTATATTAGGGCCAGTATTAGAGTTAGAGGTCAGTATTGGGGTTAGGGGCCATTATTGGGGTTAGGGGCCAGTATTAGGGTTAGGGGCCAGTATTAGCATAAAGCTACATTCAGAGGACCGAAAGTGTTTAGCAGTCCCAAATTGTGGATCCGCAAAAAACGTTTTGCGGAACGCACAGTGCCAGCCCTATATAGAAATGCCTATTTTGCGGACAAGAATAGAACATATGCTCTATATTTTTTGTGGGGCCACGGAACGAAACTACGGATGCGGACAGTGCATGGTGTGCTGTCTGCATCTTTTGCGGCCCCATTGAAATGAATGGGTCCGCACCCATTCCGTAAAATTGTGGAACGGAAGCAGACCCAGAAATATGGTCGTCTGAATGCACCCTTAGGGCCAGTATTAGGGTTAGAGGCAACATTAGGGTACATTCACATGATCATATTTCCATTCACTTCAATAGGGCCGCAAATCCGTAGTTCCGTTCCACGGCCCTGCAAAATAGATAGAGCATGACCTATTCTTGACCGCAATCGCAGACGAGAACAGGCATTTCTATCATAGGGCTGGGCATGTGCGTTCCACAAAATCTGTCCGCACACGGCCATTATCCGTGTTTTGTGGATCCGCAATTGTGGACCACAAAACAAATATAGTCATGTGAATGTAGCCTTAGGGTTAGTGGTCAGTATGGTGTAGTATTAGAGTTAGAGAAAGTATTATGGGTCAGTACAGTATATTAGGGTTAGGGATAGCATTAGAGGTCAGTATTAGGGTAGGGGTCAGTACTAAGGTTAGGGATGGGACAGGGCCAGTACTAGGGGAGTGAGATAGGGCCAGTATTAGGGGTCAATACTAGGGGGTCAGGGGCCAGTATCAGAGTTAGGGGTCCAAGGTTAGAGGTCAGTACCAGAGTAGGGCGGGCTGGTCTGAGGGAGGCGCGGGGCCCCCCATGAAATCATTGGAGCCGGGGCCTGGAGCAGTAGCTCCAGATGCTCCAATTATAATCCGGCCCTGGTTGGGCGGTCGGGAAGGGGTTAAAGAAGGAGGCCCCTTGTAGCAGTAAATGCTGGTCAGCAGGCGGTTTAGTGTGGAGTCTGTGGGGACATTGTAGAAGTCTGTGCTTATCTCTATCCACAGCTCCCAAGCAGACAGAAGAACGTCAGTGGATAGTGAAAAAAAAGTGAAAAGTTAATTTTAAAAAGTCGGATAAAACTATTTTTTTTTGTTTTAATTGAAGACAAGAAACCAGCAGATTTCACCTCTACATGTACAGTAGAAGATATCAGGCAGGGGAGACGTGATTACTAGGATTGTATGGGATTGTATGGGGGGGTGCTATTGTGTGTGATTGTTATGTGAGGGGAGGCTGCTGTGTGGGATTTGTAGGAGAGGAGTAGGCTGCTGTGTGAAGATTGGTATGGAGGGGGGGCTGCTGTGTGAGACTGTATGGAGGGGAGGCTGCTGTGTGAGACTGTATGGAGGAGGGGGGGCGCTGTGTGAGATTGTATGGAGGGGAGGCTGCTGGTGGGATGTATGGAGGGGGGGAGGCTGCTTGTGTGGGCATTCGTATGGAGGGGGAGGCTGCTGTGTGGCGATGTGTATGGAGGGCGGAGCCTGCTGTGTGGGATTGTATGGAGGGGGGGAGGCTGCTGTGGTGGGATTGTATGGAGGCGGGTTAGGCTTGCTGTGTGGGATTGTATGGAGGGGAGGCTGCTGTGTGGATTGTATGGAGGGGAGGCCTGCTGTGCTGAGATTGTATGGAGGGGGCTGCTGTGTGGGATTGAGGGGACTGGGGGGGAGGTCTGCTGTGTGAGATTGTATGGAGGGGAGGCTGCTGTGTGGATTGTATGGAGGGGAGGCTGCTGTGTGAGATTGTATGGAGGGGAGGCTGCTGTGTGAGATTGTATGGAGGGGAGGCTGCTGTGTGAGATTGTATGGAGGGGGGGCTGCTGTGTGAGATTGTATGGAGGGGAGGCTGCTGTGTGAGATTGTTATGGAGGCTGCTGTGGTGAGATGTATGAGGGAAGGTGCTGCTGTGAGATTGTATGTGAGATTGGGAGGGGAGGCTGCTGTGTGAGATTGTATGAGGGGAGGGCTGTGTGTGGAGATTGTGAGATGCAGGAGCGCTGTGTGGATATGTGTGATTGTATGGAGGGGAGGGCTGCTGCAGGCTGCTGTGTGAGATTGTTGTGGAGGGGGGAGGCTGCTGTGTGAGATTGTATGGAGGGGGGGAGGCTGCTGTGTGGGATTGTATAGAGGGGCTGCTGTGTGGAATTGTATAGAGGGGGGAGGCTGCTGTGTGGAATTGTATGGGGGGGGCTGCTGTGTGGAATTGTATGGAGGGGGGCTGCTGTGTGGAATTGTATGGAGGGGGGGCGCCCCATTACAAATACTTTTGCCATAGGCAAAGGTTTTTTTATCATGGGAGGTACCCCTAAAGGGCACTGGTTTCAGCTGCTGGAAGAAAACCTTTAATGGAGGGTGTCCTCAGCCTGGGACTCTGGGGATCAGTGGAAATCACATATGAGGGGGGTCATCAGAGGCTTATTCACTGTACCCCTTTCCCTGTATTGTGGTTGGTGAACAGAGGGGGTTCCTCAGCTTGGGGTTAGCAAGAGCTTCAGGGGTAGGGGTACAGTGCAGTGATTATTACTGCCCCCTGGTGATGTTAGTTTGGGACTCAGAGGGTCAGAGGAAATCCCTGGGGGGGGTTTCAGAGGTTTATCATTTGCTGCACCCCCTACCCTGAAGGCTATGGCTAGTTAATAGAGGATGGTCCAATCTATTAACCAGCCATAGCTTCAGGATTGGGAGTCTTAAGCTGACATCATGGGAGAGGGGGTGTCAAATACTTGTTATTCACTATACTGTACACTATTCACTATTCTGGGGGGCTCAGCAGGACATCACTGGGGGGGGAGGGGCGATTTTCAACAGCCCTGGCACAAACATCAGTCATGCTGTCTCCTACCTTGTCTTGGTCACTTAGCAGACTGTGCAGGCTGTCCCTCCTCCACTTCCTGTGAGGCTCTGGATGGATTACAGGACCCAGCGGATCACAGCAGGGGCAGACCAGCAGGCAGATTACAGAAGGAGCTCTCAGTTCCCAGCTCCGTGCAGGCCAGCCAGCAGCCTGCTAGCAGCGTTACCATGTGGGTCTCTCTCTCTCTCTGTCTTCCCTCTTGGAGGGCTGTAGCTATAAAATGGCGGGTTCTTCTCCTCTCTGGTGGCGCCAGGGAGGAGCACAGGCAGGTAAACTTCCGGGCATGATCTAGCTGACGTGCCTACGCGCGGCACGTCGGCTTAGTCATAAAGTAGCAGAGTCAGAGCCGAGGCTGCAGCATCCTACTAAGCAGCCGCGGCTCTTCCCTAGTACTAGTTAGCGGCCGCGTCCCCAGGGGCGTAGCTAAAGGCTCATGGGCCCTGGTGCAAGAGTTCAGCTTGGGCCCCCCGCCCCCGCCTAATATAGCGCCCCATACCTCTTATATCCAGTGACATCTCCTCGGATGTAGATCTTCTCTTTCCTCATCTTCTCCTTTCAGACCAGACGCCATTTTTTCAGCCATTTCTCATCTCTGCAGTTTGACAGAAAAAAAATCTTAGTTTACTACTTTTCCATCATCCTCCCGTCTTCTGGACAAATCATCCTACCACCTCCAGTACTGTGCCACTAGTACCACACAGATAGTGCCCTTCAATAATTATTGGCACACAGTGTCCTAAAATAACTGTGCCCAGCAAATAGTGTCCAGTAATAGTGTGAACATAACGTCCCCCCAGAAATAACTGCGCTGATACTGTACCAGGGTGCCCCATACAGTAATAGTGCCCCCCACAGTACTAGTGCTCCCACAGTAAAATAGTGCCACCCACAGTAATAGTGCTCCCACAGTATAGTGGCCCCCCCCACAGTACTAATGTCCCCACTGTGCCCCAGAAGTATAATGCTTCCTTGTGCCAGTAAGAAGTGCTCCCCACCCATAGATGCCCCCCAAATTATGTGCCAGTAAGAAAACGCCCCAATAATGCGCCAGAAGTTCCCCCCATTGATTCCCCCCCAAAATCATTTGCCAGTAAGAAATGCCCCAGTGCCCCCATGTGCAGTAAAAATGCCCCCAGTGCCCCATGTGCCGTAAAAATGGCCCAGCCAGTAAAAATGCCCCCAGTGCCCCCTGCCAGTAAAAAACTGCCCCAGTACCAGTAAAAATGCCCCCAGTGTCCTCATGTGCCAGTAAAAAATGCCCCATGCCAGTAAAATGCCCCCAGTGCCCCCATGTGCCAGTAAAAATGCCCGCCAGTGCCCCATGTGCCAGTAAAAATGCCCCCCAGTGCCCCCATGTGCCAGTTAAAATGCCCCCAGTACCAGTCAAAATGCCCCCAGTGCCCCCCAAAAATGCCCCGTGCCAGTAAAATGCCCCCCAGTGCCCCCATGTGCCAGTAAAAATGCCCCCAGTGCCCCATGTGCCAGTAAAAATGCCCCATGCCAGTAAAATGCCCCCAGTGCCAGTAAAAATGCCCCATGTGCCGTAAAAGTGCCCCCAGTGCCCCCCATGTGCCAGTAAATTGCCCCCAGTGCCCCCATGTGCCAGTAAGAATGCCCCCATGTGCCAGTAAAATGCCCCAGTGCCCCCATGCGCCAGTAAAAGTGCCCCCATGTGCCAGTAAAAATGCCCCCATGTGTCCCTAAATGCCCCCAGTGCTCCCAATTGAGCTCCGGTCGGTGACTGCTACAATAAAAAAAAAACAATTAACACTTATACTTACCTCCAGCAGCGATGCGATGCAGGCCTCTTCCGGCCTGTGTCCCGCGCTGTACGGCTCAGGCGGCGCGATGACGTCATCGCGCCGCCTGAGCCGGCCTCTGATAGGCTGCAGGTCCAGTGCCTGCAGCCTATCAGAGGAACGGGCAGGGAGACGCCTCTCCCTCCCCTGCCCCAGTACAATACAGGCATCTGTATCGCCGTCCTGAGGACGGCGATACAGATGACTATGGAGATGAGCGCTTCCATAATGGAAGCGCTCATCTCCCTGAGCCCTCCCCTGTAGCTGTAGTAAGCGGCTGGCTGTTGCCCAAATTTACTGAGGAGGGGACCGGCCCGGGGGGCAAACGGCACCCTGCCCCCCGGCCCAGTCCGCCACTGACTTTACTTCATAACTTCATCTTGGTTTCAACTGGTTTCCATCGTCACTGTTCTGCCTCACCCTTCCTATATCCTGTTCTACACATATCTTTAGTAACAGCACCACCTAGTGGTGACTGATGTGAAGTGGTGATTTACCAGCCTGTTATAAGGAATTACAGCAATACACATAAATAGCATAAAATGAGATTCTGCAAATACCCTTCAACATACAGGACCCCACTACTGATATGGAGTGGGACACTGCATTTGTGCCTCAGGGTCCTGTGGTCACACCCAGAGCCATGCCCTGAAGGATTTCTTTCCTTAAGGCCCCTTTCACATGACCGTATGCCCTCCGAGACATATGGTCCGTGAGCGGGCCATATGTCCCAGAACGGCATCATTAATTACAATGATGCTGTGCACGCTGGGCTGCCCGCGAGGCTATTGTCCCGCATTCAAAGTCATATGAGTGCCCTTCCGAGACATACGGTCGTGTGAAAGGAGCCTTATGAAAACGCCAGTGTTTTAAATGACACACAATGTTGAGGGCCCACTTACAGATTTTTCATTGAGGCCCAGAAGCTGCAAGTTACACCTAAATTGACTCCCCATATGAGTCACCATGCAGTTAAAACAGCATTTTTGCCTCTTCAGATATTGGAGAAATAAAGAGGTATATTAGAGGTCCCATGGACCTCTAGAGATTACCTAAATCTAGAATCTGTTCAGCCTATGATATTGTGAGCATTTCATAATGTAGAGTGGTAGTAGTTCCATACCACAGTGTAAGAAGACAGTAATATATTAGTAATTGGGTTCATGCCATTTGTACTGCATATTTAATAAGCCCTCAACATAAGTTATTATCAGAGTTTGCCTGAAATGATATAACCCCGAGACTACTGAACAGTGTTTGCAAAGCTTTGTTGGTTGCTGTCATGGTGCCCATGTCCACCCTCTGTATTTCTAAGTGATCAACACTGACAAGTTAGATACCTCAGGGTTTTCTTGGCATAGCGAGATGGCATATGTCATGGCTGGTGGTACCAGCTGCTCTCTTTGGCAAAATCCTACTGCCTGATGTTATATAATATGGCACATTGAAGCTTGTCATATTTGCTCCATGTGCTTTGATGAATTATAAAGAAAAACTGTAGCTTAGGTAAAGAATGGAGGAGATGAATATTGCAGTATTTGCCAAGTCAATAAAGCTATACGCATTGCAGTGTTGTGTAAAGCAGCTGCCTTTGCTGCACTACGACACATGGTCTTGTCTACAACGGAGTTAAACTGGCATGCTTGGACTTTTAGTTCATCGAAACCTGATGGCCAGAGTTTAGATCAGGATTTTTAGAAATGTTAATTTATTGTACAATCCAGAATGTCTAGTCAGTGAGTCAGTGGAGCAACTTGAGCTCCTGTCCCCTGTTCAAGATCCGTAAAAGACTCCTTGACTTATGTATTGTACTATTTAGTGCTTGGCTTTGTCAGGAACCAGGGCATGGTAAAGATTGCGATCTCTACCTGTAAATGCAGCTTTTGCAACCTTCCTGGCAAATGTCACAAATCTACCAGCCATTTATATAGGAAAAAGGGAATATGTCATCGGAAAATGACCTATTGTTTAACCCCTTCCCGACATATGACATACTATTACGTCATAGTGGGAAGTGAGTTCCTGCAATTTTATATAATAGTAAGTCATGCTGATCAGGCGGGCTCCAGAGCTATGTTCGCCCTAATCAGTGCAGCTGTATCCGCCGGCATTGCTGTAAAAGCCGATGCCGGAGGATTAACCCCTTCTAGACCGCAACATAGAAGGTGTTTGTGGAGGGTATGGGTCTTCATCGGATCATCAGGGCTAATCTTCCACGGAAGCCTGTGAGACCCAGCCCCGTTGCTCGGTCTTACAGGCAGGCTGTCAGCGTATTACACTGGTAATACACTGACAGGCAATGTATTACAATACAGATGTATTGTAATACATTGCAGAGGGGATTAGATCCCCAAAAGTTGAAGAAGTCCCCCCAAAGTGTGATAAAAAAAATAAAATAAAATATGTATATATATATATATATATATATATATATATATATATACATATACAGTACAGACCAAAAGTTTGGACACACCTTCTCATTCAAAGAGTTTTCTGTATTTTCATGACTATGAAAATTGTAGATTCACATTGAAGGCATCAAAACTATGAATTAACACATGTGGAATTATATACTTAACAAAAAAGTGTGAAACAACTGAAAATATGTCTTATATTCTAGGTTTTCGAAGTAGCCACCTTTTGCTTTGATTACTGCTTTGCACACTCTTGGCATTCTCTTGATGAGCTTCAAGAGGTAGTCACCTGAAATGGTTTTCACTTCACAGGTGTGCCCTTTCAGGTTTAATAAGTGGGATTTCTTGCCTTATAAATGGGGTTGGGACCATGAGTTGTGTTGGGCAGAAGTCAGGTGGATACACAGCTGATAGACCTACTGAATAGACTGTTAGAATTTGTATTATGGCAAGAAAAAAGCAGCTAAGTAAAGAAAAATGAGTGACATATTTTCAGTTGTTTCACACTTTTTTGTTAAGTATATAATTCCACATGTGTGAATCTGCAATTTTCATAGTCATGAAAATACAGAAAACTCTTTGAATGAGAAGGTGTGTCCAAACCTTTGGTCTGTACTGTATATATATATATATATATATATATATATATATATATATATATATATATATATTTTTTTTTTACATCATAAAAAATTTCCAAGTTAAAAAAGCACCCTTTCCCCATAATGTAAAAAAAAAGCAGGAAAAAAAAAGAAAAATAGACATATTAGATATCACTGCAATAAAAAATAAAAAAAAATTAAATAAATCACAAATTCCACCCTGTTAGGTGAATGGCATAACAATAAATAAATAAAAACAGTGCCAAAAAAGCCATTTTTTTGGTCACCTTGTCTCACAAAAAGTGTAATACCAAGTGATCAAAAAGTTATATACACCCCAAAATGTTACTAATCAAACAGTCATCTTATCCTGGAAATAAAGAGCCCCTACTTAAGACAATTACTTGAAAAATTAAAAAAAGAATAAGGCTTTCAAAAAATGGCAACACAAAAACAAGATTTTTTCTTTTCAGAAATGTGTAAAATTTGTAAGGGATCACTCTCTCTCAGGGGTCGATAATGACAGACTTCTCATAAAACAGGGGGGTTTCAAACTCAAACAGTGCTTTATTGTGTCACAGATGATCACCCAGTTAACATTATTGGGTGAGGCTCCAGCACCACAAATACAAAATAAACACCTTCCCGTCTGGGCTCTACCTAATACATAGGTCTCCCTAACTCACCTCTAAGATGCAGTTCACACATGGGGTGAGATCCAGCTTTACTCAACCATTCAGTCCAGCAGCCTCCTGGCTGTGACCACATCAGTACCTTCAGGGGGATATGGTCCAAGAGTCCTCCCGACTCTGACTGTGCGACACCTCTTTCTTCAGGCGTCATTGGACCCCCTTCAAATTCAGGCTTCCTCAGCCTTGTAGCCCCACAGCCCTTCTGGCTGGGATCCCACACAGCCTCTGCAGGCTTCTTTCTTGAGACTCCTCTCCCACACACTGAGGATTGCGTTATCCCTAAGTGATTATCACACCTGGCCTCCCCTCAAGCCAGGTAATTGTGGGGAAAACACAGCAAATCCCAACATACATCTCCTCATCATGTATGAGGCCTGTCACTGCCTCACAAATTTAACAAAAATAAAAATAGGAATATTAGGTATTGCCGCATCCGTAACAACCTGCTCTATAAAAATATCACATCAAATCTACCCCCTCAGGTGAATGCTGTAATAAAAATAACAACTGTGTCAAAGCAGCCATTTTGGTCACCTTGAATCACAAAAAGTATAATACCAAGCGATGAAAAAGTCATATGTGCCCCAAAACAGTACCAATATTACCATAATCCCATCCCACAAAAAATGAGCTCCTAACTAACAGAATTGCCCTTAAAATAAAAAGAAATATGGCTCTGACCTATTATCTTTTCAAAAATGCTTTTACTGTGTAAAACTTAACAAAAAAAATAGACATATTAGGTAACGCCGCATCCGTATCTGCTCTATAAAAATATCACATTATCTGCCCAATCAGGTGAATGCTGTAACAATAGAAAACAATGCAAGAACAGTCATTTTTTGTCACCTTACCTTACAAAATGTATAATATCGAGTGATCAAAAAGTCAGATGTACCTCAAAATTTTACTAACGAAAATTTCACCTCATCCCACAAAACATGAGCATGCACATAAGACAATCACTAGAGATGAGCTTGATACTCGTTCGAGTATTAGGGTACTCGTAAGTGCTCGCTACTCGGACGAGTATCTCGCCATGCTCGAGGAAATGGCATTTCCCGACTTTTGAATTTTTGGCGGCTATAAACTCAGCCAATCACAAGCCAGGAGACTGGCTTGTGATTGGCCCAGCATCACGTGGGGCCCTTACATGTCGATAGCAGGGGTTGGCTGGCCTGATCAGGTGACCCTGGAATATACTAGTGACTGCCCGTGGTGCTAGGCTCAGTCGCTGCCTGGATGCCGTTAGGGACAGATCTGCAGTGTGATACAGGGAGAGTGTTAGGGTGTTCTACTAGATTTGTGTTAGGCAGGAGTGATTCTAAAAGAACCCAACAGCCCTTGTTAGGGCTACAAGACCCTTTTTTTATCTGCTTGTGGCTGGGCTTGCTGGCACTAGTAGTGCAGCTACCGCCATATTTGCAGCATTTTGCAGGGAGACTGGAAAAAGTTTATTTTTTGGCTCTCAGTGACACACATCGATTTCAAACAGCTAAGTGGGACAATTTTTTTGTGTTTCATTGAAATAGGCACAGTCTGCAGAAGATTTTTTTCTGTCTAACTGATAGATAGTGTTAGTCACAGTACAAAATCCTTTTGTTTGCTCTCAGTGATACAAATCCATTTCATACAGCTGTGTGGAACCATTCTGTGTGTCACAGTTCAGCTGGCCAGTCACCACAAACCACAATCAGTATTTTCTGTCCAGGTGACCCATACTGTACGACACGTAATCAAATACGTTCTTTTGCTCTCACTGATACAGCTACATTAGAAAAATCTGAGTGTGACATTTTTCTGGGTTGCAGTGAAAATGACCACAGTCATCAGGGGCTGATTTTGCTCTCTGATATATTCTGCACGTCACGTAAAAAAACAAAAAAAAAAAAAAAAAAAAACTTTGTTTTTTTTTAATCTCAGTGATACAAATCCATTTCATACAGCTGTGTGGAACCATTGTGTGTGTCACAGTTCAGCTGGCCAGTCACCAAAAACCACAATCCGTATTTTCTGTCCAGGTGACCCGTAGTGTACGTCACGTAATCAAATACGGTCTTTTGCTCTCACTGATACAGCTACATTAGAAAAATCTGAGTGCGAAATTTTTCTGGGTTGCAGTGAAAATAACCACAGTCAGCAGGGGCTGATTTTGCTCTCTGATATATTCTGCACGTCACATAAAAAAACTGAAAAAAAAACTTTTTTTTTTTTTTTTAATCTCAGTGATACAAATCCATTTCATACAGCTGTGTGGAACCATTCTGTGTGTCACAGTTCAGCTGGCCAGTCACTACAAACCACAATCCGTATTTTCTGTCCAGGCGACACATACTGTACGTCACGTAATAAAATACGGTCTTTTGCTCTCACTGATACAGCTACATTAGAAAAATCTCTGTGCGGCATTTGTCTGGGTTACAGTGAAAATAGCCACAGTCAGCAGGGTCTGAGTTTGCTCTCTGATATATTCTGCATGTCACGTAAAAAAAAAAAAAAGAATTTGTGTTTTTTTTTTTAATCTCAGTGATACAAATCCATTTCATACAGCTGTGTGGAACCATTCTGTGTGTCACAGTTCAGCTGGCCAGTCACTACAAACCACAATCCGTATTTTCTGTCCAGGCGACACATACTGTACGTCACATAATAAAATACGGTCTTTTGCTCTCACTGATACAGCTACATTAGAAAAATCTCTGTGCGGCATTTGTCTGGGTTACAGTGAAAATAGCCACAGTCAGCAGGGTCTGAGTTTGCTCTCTGATATATTCTGCACGTCACGTAAAAAAAAAAAAAAAGAATTTTTTTTTTTTTTTAATTAATCTCAGTGATACAAATCCATTTCATACAGCTGTGTGGAACCATTCTGTGTGTCACAGTTCAGCTGGCCAGTCACCACAAACCACAATCTGTATTTTCTGTCCAGGTGACCCATACTGTACGTCAGGGCTGTGGAGTCCGTAAGCCAAAGACTCCGACTCCTCAATTTCCCCTCACCCTGACTCAGACTCCCACTCCCGACTCCGACTCCTACTCCCTCATACATAGAGCATGTTTAAGTGATAACTTTAAACAAATTTGCATAAAATCAATAGTACAGATAAGTCATGACAAAAACAGTTTGTAATCTATCAGGCTTCTCTGGGTACAGCTCACTAAGGGCCTGATCAGAGGCGTAGCTAGAGGTTCATCACATGGGGGGGCGAAACATACTTGAGTGGGCCCCCCACTTATTGGCTTCCCAAACGCACGTTTCCAGCTTCACAGGCACATACTACTAGTTGTGGTTATAATACTGTATTAGCAAGATGACTATATAAACTGCTAGATCATCTATGTTGTTAAGTACAGCACAACAGACCAACAGACTTTCTACATACCCTATTCTAAATACTCTACCACATAATGCAGTAAAATATAGGATTAATAGGAGTAAAAAAGGGGACTCCTATGTTAAAGGAAATCTGTCCCCAGCTTTTACATCACTAAACTAACAGGTCCTTGCCCCCATCAGACCTCAGATTGGCTTAATGTGCCCCCATCAGACCTCAGATCAGCGTATTGTGCCCCTATCAGCCCTCAGATCAGCTGAATGTGCCCCCATCAGACCTCAGATCAGCTGAATGTGCCCCCATCAGACCTCAGATCAAGCCTACTGTGCCCCCCATCAGACCTCAGACCTCAGCCGTATTGTGCCCCATCAGACCATCAGACCTCAGATCAGCCTACTGTGCCCCCATCAGATCAGATCAGCGTATTGTGCCCCCATTCAGACCTCAGATGTAGCCCCCATCAGACCTCAATGCTGTGCCCCCATCAGACTCTCAGAATCAGCTCAGATGAATGCCCCCATCAGACCTCAGATCAGCAGAATGTGTTCCCCCATCAGACCTCAGATCAGCAGAATGTACCCCCATCAGACCTCAGATCAGCAGAAGCAGAATCAGCAGTTCCCCATCAGACCCCTCAGATCAGTAGAATGTACCCCCATCAGACCTCATATCAGCAGAATGTGCCCCATCAGACCAATCAGATCATGCAGAATGTGCCCCATCAGACCTTCAGATTCATCAGATCGGCCCCCCATCAGCCCCCATCAGACCTCAGATCAGCGCTAATGAAGCCCCATCAGAACTCAATGAAAGCGCCCCCATTCGTATTCGCCTGATTGTACTAAGGCCATCCCTGCTGGGCCCCCAAGAGGTATTGGGCCCGGAGCATCGCCTCCCCTGCCCCCCCCCAGTAGCTACGCCTCTGGGCCTGATGTATGAAAACTGTCTAGGTCTAAGACTTTTTTTGTTGCCCATAGCAACCAATCAGAGCTCCCCTTTCATTTCTCCAGAGCATTATATGAAATGAAAGGGGAGCTCTGATTGGTTGCTATGGGCAACAAAGAAACTTCTACACCTAGACAGTTTTCATACATAAGGCTCTAGGTGTTTTACATCAGCAGCAGATAGAAGCCATGAGAGCAACTAACCTCTCCAAACATGAGCTCAGAGGAAACATAAAGTATACAGAGAGAACATGCACCGGACATAAAGGGCAGTACACAGTCATCTCAACTAAAAGCCTAAATCCTTAGACCAGGAATAGAACAGACATTTATAGGACATTTCATCATTTTCACAAATTCTTACAAAAATATATTCAGCACTTATTGCACTGAACTAAATGTACTAATTCATTATATATTTTAGGAGTCGGAGTCGGTCCATTTTATACCGACTCCAACTCCACCAAAATGGTGACCGACTCCAACTCCACGACTCCGACTCCACAGCCCTGCTGTACGTCACATAATCAAATACGGTCTTTTGCTCTCACTGATACAGCTACATTAGAAAAATCTCTGTGCGACATTTGTCTGGGTTGCAGTGAAAATAGCCACAGTCAGCAGGGTCTGAGTTTGCTCTCTGATATATTCTGCACGTCACGTTAAAAAAAAAAAAAAAAAAACTTTTTTTTTTTTTTTTTTTTTAATCTCAGTGATACAAATCCATTTCATACAGCTGTGTGGAACCATTCTGTGTGTCACAGTTCAGCTGGCCAGTCACCACAAACCACAATCCGTATTTTCTGTCCAGGCGACCCATACTGTACGTCACGTAATCAAATATGGTCTTTTGCTCTCACTGATACAGCTACATTTGTCTGGGTTGCAGTGAAAATGGCCACAGTCAGCAGGGTCTGAGTTTGCTCTCTGATATATTCTGCACGTCAGGTAAAATTAAAAAAAAAAAAAAATGTTTTTTTTTTTTTAAATCTCAGTGATACAAATCCATTTCATACAGCTGTGTGGAACCATTCTGTGTGTCACAGTTCAGCTGGCCAGTCACCACAAACCACAATCCGTATTTCAAGAAGATACGTCGCTTGATAGCCAGAGCACCCTCCGGTCTGTTTCTCAGCGCGTATTGGAGGAGGGGGATGAGGATGAGGAGGAAGAGGAGGAGAATGTTGGCGAGACAGTAGAGGGTACCAATGCTCAGTCCTTCTTAACTCTTGAGCGTGTATGGGCTGAAGAGGAGGAGGAGGAGGAGGGAATGGAGAGTCAGGCCAGTGAGGAGAGGGAATTCTTGCGTGTTGGGACTCTGGCGCCCATGGCAGACTTCATGTTAGGCTGCCTTTCCCGTGACCCTCGCGTTAGAAGCATTTTTTCAAACACCGATTACTACTTTCCTGGACCCACGGTACAAGCAGAACCTTTCCACTCTAATCCCTGTAGAGGAAAGGAGTATGAGAGTGAATCAATATCAACAGGCCCTGGTGCACAAGCTGAAACAATCCTTCCCATCTGACACTGCTAGCGGCAGAGGGCGTGCTTCTGTGGGCCAAGTAGCGGGGGAGAGTAGGCGAGCAGGCAGCTTGTCCAGCACTGGCAGGGGAACGCTCTCCAAGGCCTGCCAGTTTTATGTCACCCCAGCAAGACACTGTCAACTGTCCCTATTCTCAGCAGAGTAGGGGTGAGCTTTACAGAAAGATGGTGAGGGAGTACTTAGCTGACCATACCAACGTCCGGACCGATCACTCTGCTCCATACAACTACTGGGTTTCGAAGCTGGACACGTGGCCTGAACTGGCGCTGTACGCCTTGGAGGTGCTGGCCTGCCCTGCCGCTAGCGTGTTGTCAGAGCGGGTATTCAGTGCAGCTGGTGGCATAATCACCGATAAGCGTACACGCCTGTCAACTGACAGCGCTGACAGGCTGACGCTTATTAAAATGAACAAAGCCTGGATTTCACCAGAATTCAAATCTCCTCCAGAGGAAAGCAGCTAAAGATTAACTTTACTTATGTATCCGATTCCTCTTTACTCCTCCCACTCCTTGTCGTCTTTGCCTAACGCTGATCCAAAACGCAATTTTTTAGAGGGCCAACTGGCACTCTTTTACGACAATTTTTCCGGAGGGCCCCCTACAGGCCCTCTCTCCAAACAATTTTTCTGGAGGGCCACCTATAGGCCCTCTCTCTAAACAATTTTTCGGGAGGGCCCCCTACAGGCCCTCTCTCCAAACAATTTTTCCGCAGTGTCAACTACAGACACTGTAAAACAATGTTTCAGGAGCGTCAAACAGACAGTCCAAAAAATTTTTCAGGAGGCGTAAGTACCAACATTTAAAAAAATTTTTTTTTGCTGAGGGTCGACTTTATGTACTCCGAAAATAAAAAAAA
>ONZH01012161.1:0-163825 GCA_900303285.1 Rhinella marina | reverse complement strand
TTACATATAGAATACATTCTATCTCTAAGGATTTCCAGAAAGAGAAATAGGCAAGAGATGGCTTTAAGATTTTTTAGCAACTTGACAGAATTGCGATTAGGGGAGTCCTGAACTTTAGCAAATTTTGTCATTTTTTATAGCGGCGGCCCACTCATTCTGTTGCAGTTTTGTCGCTGATTTCACCCATGCTACATTGAAATCTGCAGCAAAATCCATTCATAGTACATGTAGATTTTGCTGGGGATTCTCAGTGGATTTAGAACAAGATCCACTGCAGAAATATTCTGCAGCACCTGAACATATATAGAACTTCCTAAAGAGGTACTCCAAGATTTTTTGTAAAAATTGCAGGGAGCCAGGAGGCTGTGTAAATTTAAAAAGAAAAATTTTACTCACCTTGAAAATATAACACCAGTCCCAAGCTGCTGTTCCAGTCCTCGACACTCCCATCCACGTCAGGCCTGTAGTGATGATGTCATATTCGTTGCTCCCATAACCACTGAAGCCATTCACTGGCCTCAGCAGTCACATGTGCACAATTGAAACTTCACCGCTGCTGAGAATAAGGTATGGTATCTTACCAAGCAGGAATCAGAAGGTGCTTGGGACCGGTTGGAAATTTTAAAGGTGCATCTTTTTTTATACAGTCCTCTGCTCTCTAATTTTTTTTTATATTTTTAAAAATAATCCTTTATGAAGGTCGCTGTAATTTCGTAATGTATTTCTTTTCCCTTTATTGCGCCTATCTGTCTTGCGGGGCAGTGGTCACATGACCATGTCCATGCAGCTCTTTCTCATTTCCTGTGATGTTATGTCCGTGGGCGGGGCACTGATAGGGGAGTGTCTATGGAACTAGCTGGGTGGGAGGAGCTTTTAAACTAGCTGGGGATTGTTAGGGGCAGTGATAGGGGATTGTCTATTGAACTAGATTTGTGGGAGGAGCTATAAACTAGCCAGGCGTTGTTAGGGGCGGTGCTGGAGCTGTGACAGAGGAAGAAGAAGTGCATCATGGGTTTGGTTGGAAGCAGCAACAGGAAGTGCTACATGCAGGATGGAAACAAACCAGGTCACGAGAGTCCAAATTGAAAAATAGTATGGCAGGTATATGTGAGGTAGGTGGTTTTTGGTGTTAAAAACAAGAGTAATCCTGGAAGACCCTTTAACACCAGACCCCAAAATTAGTTCAGACCCCCTTGGAATTGAACTAGTTTTAAGCCCCTCATTCTTGGTGGTCCAAGGTTTATCAGTTCCTTATAAAACATTAGGAGAAATGGACCAGGTCCTTGGTGGTCCAAGGTCTATTGGTTCCACAGAAAACCACAGGGCCAGGTGGACCAGGTCCTTGGTGGTCTTAGGTCTATCGGCTCCTCATAAAACATCAGGGCAGATGGACCAGGTGCATGCTGAGAGGACGTTGGCAGGAGAAGGGAAGGGGTTGGTTTTTGCTTGTGGTGGGTACTCGGAGTAGCTGTATGGTCTGGGAAGATGTTGCCTGCATCACACCGTGCACGCCAATGCGGGCTGAGGTCATGCATGTGGATGGAGACCCTTTCTGATACTGGAGATGTCCCCTGTACAGTCGCAGTCGTCACGTCTCTCGAGAATTTGTCTTATTCTTGGTTTATGGAGGGAATGCTCTGTAATAGGTATTTTCTTGAGTATGCGACCGCACGAGAGCCCGCACAAGAGCGTTTTATCAGTCATTTATTCCAGTAAATACAAACACAAGGAAATAGTTTCCTTCTTCTAATGCCTCATATGTCTGCGAGGGAGCGGTCATAAAAAGTCACATGAAAAGCCGCTCTCCTTATAAACGGCGTATATTTCCTTGAGAGAGGCATTATATTAAGAGAATGTTTTGTGACTATGTTCCTTGAGAGGTTATTGCTTGGTAAAGCCGGGGAAATAGGTATTTTTCATGCTAATTTGTCCACGGGGACAGGAGATGCTCCATAATAAGCCAAAATGGGGACGCTTTCTCAAGGAGCGAGATTGGAGGGGGTCATCAAAATGTTAGGCGTAATTAATAAAACATGCGTTATATTGGTGTCCATAAATTCTCTTCTTCATTCTGAAATTATTGGTTGATGATCTAACCGTCTCGTAATGTATATTATATTAGAAAGGTGGACGCTCCAGCTGCAGAACGGTCATACCCTCGCTGGGGATCCAATCGGAATCTATAGACAATAATGGAGACTGTTCCCTGATTCAATAATAATATATCCTGGTATGTAGGATTTTGTGCCAGCAGGTGCAAATTAAAAAATATCTGCCTGCAGGTATACTGTCTGATAGGGTTGATCCTGCTGATTAAAATGATACCTGTATGACAAAAATCCAATTTATCGTTCATGAGCTATCTTAGAATAAATACATATGCTATTTAGGGCTTTAGTGAACCTGAACAAAAATTCACTGTGCATGCGCCAATTTCGCATGCATGGGTTTACAGTTGCTGTAGGGTACTTTAAGTTGGTCTTCTACCCCAATGCGTATCTATAGTACCCAGAAAAGGGTCACTGCAAAGAGTTAATTGATGTAATGTTATATTGCTAAGAGAAATGTTCTGATTTATTGTATTTGTGTCTAATAGCACTGAATGGACAGTTTATGGTTAACCACTGTGGCTTATCCTCTAGGTTGCCAGGAGATGGACTTGGGTCTGCCCCCTGGTTAGTCAGGGCTAGGGATGAGCGAATCGACTTTGGGATGGTACATTCTATCTGCATTTTCGTAAAGAGAGGACTTACCGTATTTTTTGCTTTATAAGATGCACTTTTTTCCCCCAAAAGTAGGGGGAAATAGTTGTGAGTCTTATAAAGCAAATACTAGTGAGCACTTTCATTATGGAAGCGCTCACTAGTATGCATTAAGTGCCGAGAAGCACTTCCAATACTCACCCTCCTTCGCCACGGCTCCGCTCCGGGTCTAACGCTCAATTGTCTTCTTCCTGCCGGCGCAGCACTGTCCTGACCCCGTACAGCATCCGGATGTAGTGTGCACACTATGACCTGACACTGCACGTAGTCAGTTGACAGTAAAGCGCCAGCACGCGAAGACAGAGGAGCACCGGACCCGGAGTGGAGCCGTGGTGCAGGAGAGGTAAGAAAAGTTTTTTATTTTAGTCTTATGTAGGCTGATCTGAGGTCTGATGGGGGTCTGAAAGAGCTGATCTGAGGTCTGATGGGGGCCGAGTTGGCTGATCTGAGGTCTGACATGGAGGGCTGATATGGGGGTCTGATGTGATGTCCTGATATTTTATGGGGGATCTGATATGATCTGATATTCCTACTGTAAAATCTGGGGTGCGTCTTATTATCAGGTGTGTCTTATAAAGTGAAAAATACAGTATTCACACCAACTGGCTACTGACACCACCATTCGCCGGCCATTACACCTGCTCTCCTGCATTGTACCAAACACCTAACATCAAGGGCACCCCCCAAATACCACTGGTTTCTGTTATGCAGCACGGAAACAAAGTCCTGTCAACAGGGCTTTTTTTTCCATCCTGCATAACAGAAACCAGACTGACCTGTTAGGTTTGCCCATAGACTCATAAAGGCTTCCATTTCGATTTCCGTCTTTTTCCATTATAACCATGTTATAACAGAAAGCAATAACAGAATTGAAAGCTGATGTGAACCTGGCCTTAGTAGTTTATAGGCACAGAAAATCGTATCCTTACAATAGCGCAGTTCTATAGTGTTGAGGTAAATGTGCTGCCTGCCACACAGAAGGTTGGGGTTCTGTTCCCCATCAGAGAGCTCTGAAATAATTTATTAAGTAAATGTCCCAACCTACATTGAACCGAAGCTTCATTATTATTCATCGCACTGAAATGAAAGCTGATGACGTCAGGCCTCCCAGTAACCCTGTACCCCAGTGCGGTCCTGTTAGAAGTCCTATCTCCAGAGGAACTGCATTGTCTCCAAGCTTAAGGATGGGCCATTGCTATAAGGGAAGCTAGGCCTGTCCTGGCTGACCAACGTGAACCGCTATAATGGCAGAGTTAGGCCTCTTTCACAGGGTCAGTATTTGTAAGCCAAAACTAGGAGTGAAACCTAAAGAGATAACATATAATGGGAATATTTGCAACTCTTCTGTGTTTTGGACCCACTCCTGGTTTTGGCTTACAAATACTGATCAAATCCTGACCGTATGAAAGAGGCCTTAGGGTGATGTCTTATGGGCAATACAACCTTCTACTTTTAATCATATTTTATGATGGTTTTATATTCTTTATATAGTTTTATATATCCTTCCATAAAGCTGATATTTCCATAACTGTTTGTGTGCTATAGCGATATCAGACGTCATAACCTACAGTAGGATATTCTGATTGAAAATAAATTTATTATTTATAGACTAGAACAGGGATGCTCATCCTGAGAGTTGAAAAACTACAACTCCCAGTATACCCTAATGGCTGTAGGCTGTCCGGACATGCTGGGAGTTGTAGTTTTACAACAGCTGGAGGGCCGCAGGTTGGGCATCCCTGGACTACAACCTTAAAGTGGACCTCTCACCTCAGCTAAAACATCTATCTTACTATATACTTTCATTACCCATGTAATAATTTTGGAGCAGCTTTGAAGAATGTTCTATAGCAGGGATCAGCAACCTTCGGCACTCCAGCTGTGGTAGAACTACAACTCTCAGCATGCTCCATTAGCTTTTATAGAAGTCCTGAGAACAACCAAGCAAGCATGCATGCTTGGAGTTGTAGTTCCACCACAGCTGGAGTGCCGAAGGTTGCTGATCCCCGCTATAGAACATTCTTCAAAGCTGCTCCAAAAGTGCTGGAGGTTGCTGATCTAAATGCTGTATGTGACCAGTGCACTCTAAGGAGGACCTCCGAGCTTATCTCTGTTCTTTGCACGTTCTGTAGGTCCTTCTGCTCATCTCAGCAAAATAAATGAAGCAGTCATCATCATCAAATTTCATAGAAATATTTTTCTACATCTTGATACACAATGTTCTCAAGAAGATGGCAAATGGTCAAGTATTAAGACAACATTGCTCAATCTCCATATTGCTTACAGATGAGCAGAAGGTATGGAGATGTGGTTGTAGAATCTGAACCAGATGACACCTTACACATAGACCACATATGCTTTATATTATAATAAACTGAACGGAAACTCCATAGAAGGCGTTCAATAAACCTTGAGGAAACACAAGGGGGTCCATTCCAGAAGAACACTGCAAAGCCATTTTTCTTGGGATGGTTCCTCTTCCAGTAACGGAGGGCACCATAGCAAAAATCCCCCCAAAAATTGCACATCTTCGCCCATCCTGAAACAAGAAGAATGGGGAGGTTGGCATTAACCAGCACCCCATATGGCAGTATTAAAGCTGCATTTTATGTCTGCAGCACCCCGACCATAACCTTACCCTGCTTCATGGTTCTACAGAACCAACCTTAGATCACCATAGACCCAATTCAGTCCAGAAGAAATGAGGAGGTCCAGGCTTCTTACAATCATAGGTTTACTACCACACCCCAGCTACACCGAGTAAGGGGGTAGGTGCCGATGCAAGCTAGAACCACCCTTTCAATCCTTCCTTGCAGAGATGTGCAGTGAGACCCTTGGATTCAGAGTACATCCACCACTGACCAGAGAGAGAGAGAAGAAATCTCCATAAACAAGATGGAGCACAATTGCAGATCGCTCCCATACCTTATCTTGATTGTGTTCTGTATTATATTTCAGAGGTGCATTCAAATTTCAGTGGAAACAGTCAGCAAGCTTGATGTCAGGCATACCTCTAGCAGGAAGACAGAACTCTTAGAAGGCAGAGATGGTTTAAAATCACAAGCAATCTCTGTGCAGAGATTGAGAGTGACTATTCAGTCAGTTCTGAAGCCTGCAGAATTGTGAATTGTGATGCAGGATCAGCACAATATCAGCAATGAAATGTAATAACAGTTATGGGTTATGCATGCCTCATGACCATGTTGACGGTTTCCACCAAAACGACCTGTGCTGTTGCGTAATACAATGAATACGGTGTTATTATAGTTACACTGCAAGGATTTGTAAATCTGCTATATGTAACGCCAAAACCCTTAGAGAAGCATATGTCAAGTGTAAAGTTATTTTTGACTAAAAGCAGGTAAATCACAGGATTATTTTATTACCTTCCCTCTCGTTCATTAGCATAAAATATGGCACCTTTTGTTCAGTCTCCAGCAACTCCAGCAGTTACTGCGCTGCTGGGGAATAATTCATCTGCTGCCATACCCAATAGTGACCACAAGGTGGCAGCAATAGTGGTTATAATGCACAACAATGAGCCACAGATATACTGCAGAGAACTTATGAGGGATGTTCCATCTCAAACCTTTATGGCTCCCCCACAGGATATTCTATAATGTCTGATAGATGCGGGTGTAGAACTGGACCCATCCTGTGACCAGAGGTGGTCGGAACTATGGAAACAGCCAGGTGGGCTGTGATAAGGTCCCATACAAGTAAATGGCGGTTACCGAAACTCTATAGCACAGCAAGCAAAGCTGTTTGTGTAAAGTTTGGTTATTGAGACTTTACATATTTCAGCAGTCTGTGGCAGTATATGATTCTGTGACTTTTGCACCGTATGGCAGTATTCATTGAGTACTGTATGGCTGTTATTTAGTTACTGTATGCTGTCTAGTTGTATTCTTTGTGCACTGTATGGCTGTATTTTTAGGTACTGTATAGTGGCATTCTTTGCACACTGTTTGGTGGTATTCATTGGGTACTGTATTCATTGGTGGTTATATTAATTATGTATTTTTAGTCCCATTTTTTGTGAATTCTATAGCTGTACTATTTAGGTACTGTATAGAGGTATTCTTTGTGCACCATATGGCGGTATCCATTAGGTACTGTATGGCTATATTTTCTAGGTATTGTATAGTGGTATTTTTTGTGCACCATATGGTGGTATTCATTAGGTACTGTATGGAGGAATTTATTTGGTGCTGTATGGCTATATTATTTAGGTACTGTCTGGCTGTATTCTTTGTGCACTGTATGGCGGCATTCATTAGGTACCGTATGGCTGTATTAAAGTACTGTATAGTGGTATTCTTTGTGCACTGTATTGCAGCATTCATTAGGTACTGTCTGGCCGTATTATTTAAGTACTATATAGTGGTATTCTTTGCGCACTGTATGGTGGCATTCATTAGGTAGTGTATGGCTGTATTATTTAGGTATGGTATGGCAGATTTCATTAGGTACTGTATAGTGGTATTCTTTGTGCACTGTGTGGCGGCGTTCATTTGGTACTGTATGGCTATTTTTTCTAGATACTGTATAGTGTTATTCTTTGTGCACTTTATGCCGGTATTCATAAGGTACTGTATGGCTGTATTTTTTCAGTACTGTATAGTGGCATTATTTGTGTAATGTATCGCGGCATTCATTAAGTACTGTATGGTTATATTAAAGTACTGTATAGTGGTATTCACTGTGCACTGTATGGAGGCATTCATTAGGTATTGTCTGGCTGTATTATTTAAGTACTGTATAGTGGTATTCACTGTGCACTGTATGGTGGCATTCATTAGGTATTGTCTGGCTGTATTATTTAAGTACTGTATAGTGGTATTCTTTGTGCACTGTATGGTGGCATTCATTAGGTATTGTCTGGCTGTATTATTTAAGTACTGTATAGTGGTATTCACTGTGCACTGTATGGAGGCATTCATTAGGTATTGTCTGGCTGTATTATTTAAGTACTGTATAGTGGTATTCACTGTATGGAGGCATTCATTAGGTACTGTCTGGCTGTATTATTTAAGTACTGTATAGTGGTATTCACTGTGCACTGTATGGTGGCATTCATTAGGTACTGTATACATACGAGACGATCAACGACAAACAAGCATTTTTTTCCTTTGACGTTCGGTCGCTGGTTACACGAAGAAAAGATCAGGAAGGAGCGACCATTGCCTCGTGCCCTTCACATGGCATCTGGTAGACAGAGGGACGCCCCATGCCCCACAGGAGCATCACCCATTCACCCAAATAAAAATTATAATAAAAGACACACAATGACCCGTCCTATAATAATAAACCATATATTTATTCAGGACATCTCCGAACTTACAAAACGGAGACAGCTTTTAAATAAAAGAGGCAAAATGCACAGAAAAAAAAAAAACCAAAAAAAAAAAGACAAAGAAAACACAAGTCACCACAGGGCTGACCGAGCACGGCCCAGAACGTGCTCAAGGAATTTTCGCAGTCCTCTGTGTAAACTTTCCCTGGCGTGCTAGGCCGGGCCCAGGACAATAGAAGACTTTGAATCTCGCTCAGCAGGGACTTGGCTCTTCACAGATAGGTGAGGGGGTGGAGGACACGGCTCGTGTTCTGTGGAGTATTCCTCGTCACCGTGTACAGCCCTGATCCGTGAGAACTTCCTGGACCTGTGCTGGCGGGGTCACCTTCCTTCAGCCCTTGCACACGACGGAAGGTGACTGGCAGATCCAGCCAGCTCACAGTATCGGCCAGGCCTCATGTAAACAGCAGGAGGACGCAAGACGGGAAATTCTCAGATACTGCATGACTCACTCAAGGAAGCCAGCGCTAGTATAACCCGATACCTCCACCTGCAGACCGAGCTCAGAATTCCCAGAGGCGTTCCTGCAGTTATACAATCGCTGTGCGGCGAGCGACGGGTTAACGACTGCAATAGATTCACTCGCGATTGTCCTACGACCAGGGTAAAGTCCAGGGATGAGTTCAGTTTATGAATAGTGATCCAGTGTTTCCACAAGACGTCACGTGCAAGATACTGCGGCTTACTGCAAAAGTGGCTCCTGCCGCCGTTCAAAGCGGTCTTAAGTTTTGTTCTTATCTTTCGGCTTTAACCAGCCTGAAAAGCTGAATCGAGATCTCCTCTTCAGGTTCGGCTCTGGACTGGGCTGCTTCTGTTGGGAATCTGAAACAGGCAGATTACATTTAATGGGAAATACTGGATTAACTAGGTTTTCCTAGATTTTTTAAATCAATGTAGATAGGCAATCAGTTTCTGATCGGTGGGGGTGTGACACCCAGGACCCCTGCTGTTCAGCAGCTCCTGTGAGCATCGCGGCCTTCTCCGTGCTCACCAAGCACAGCGCCGCCCATTGTATAGTGGCTGTGCTTGGTATTGCAGCTCGGCCCCATTCACTTCAATGAGGCTCAGCTGCTCCTAGGCCACGTGACTAATGAACATGACCTCACTGGCGTAGGAAAACCTGAGAGAAGGCGTCAGCACTACTGCAAGCACCAGTGTCTTCTCAAACAACTGATCAGTGGGTGTCCCGGGTGTGAAAACCCCTTTAAAGGGAATGTTCGGGACTTAAAGGGGGTATTCCCATCTCACAAATGTAGTTTGTATAGTTAGATATAGCCATACCAATATTATTACTAATAGAATGTATTTATATAAAATGTACAGTTTAGAAGATTTTCCTATTTGTATATCCATTGTCCCACACACATCAGTCAGGCCGTTGCCCCTGGTTACGGTTACCATGGCCATGTAGTAGCGGTGGCCGGCTTGCTCTTGTTCAAACCCGCTCTGAGGTAACTGCTGTATTGTGAACGCACATTACATGAGCATGAGGAGACACATCTTAGGTTTCTTTTACATCTGCATTTTGGACGCTACCACAATGGTCAGGATCCATCCAAAACGCAGACTTTATAAACGGATCCTGCTCCATAGAGATGAATTGATCTTGGAACAGAATCCGTTTCTCTGCGTTTTGGAAGCGCAGACAAAAATTCTACAACCCTAAGATGTGTCTCCGCATGCTCATGTAATGTGCGTTCACAATACAGCAGTTACCTCAGAGCGGGTTTGAACAAGAGCAAGCCGGCCACCACTACTACATGGCCGCGGTGGCCGTAACTAGGGGCAACGGCCTGACTGATGTGTGTGGGACAATGGATATACAAATAGGAAAATCTTCTAAACGGTACATTTTATATAAATACATTCTATTTGTAATAATACTGGTATGGCTATATCTAACTATACAAACTACATTTGTGAGATGGGAATACCCCTTTAAGTACTGATGACCAATTCTCAGATCATCAATATCTGATCCGTGGGGGTCCGACTCCCGGCATCCTGATTGATCAACTTTTGGAAGTGACCACGGCAGTCAGGTGAGCGCGGCAACCTCTTTCTCAGCCTGTGAAGTCACACCAGTCGGTCACATGTCCTTTCTGCAGCTCAGACCCATTCAAGTTAATGGGACTGAGCTGCAATACTACACACAGCCACTATACAACGTACAGAAAATCCGCAGCAATGGTCCAACAGATGATCGGTAGGGGGCTGCCAGAGAGTTAACTCCCCCTTCCCCCAACACCAGTCCGATACTGATGATCAGTATTTAAGTCCCGGACAACATCTTTAAATGGGTTGTATGAGAAATAGCGCCACTCTTATCCGGTGGCCGCGTCTGGTCCTGCAGCTCAGCCCCCATTCTCTTCAATGAGATAGAGCTGCAATACCAGACACAGCCTACAGATAAGAGTGGTGCTGTTTCTGGGAGAGATAATGCACTAAACTCAAAAAGGTCTGCTTTTATCAGATATTACTTAATAATAAGAGTTAAAAGACGATGTGTCCAGAAACCCGTCCAAGGCAGATGAACTAACAGATAAATAAGGAGCAAATCTCTAATTACCTGAATGTTTTCTGATCATATTTTCCATCATTTCATCCTCTTCCTTTTCCCTGTAAGAATAAGGACAACCTATAAGTTATCTTCTTCAGGGTTGACACTGGCCAGTCACTAAAGGGTTAAGGGCTGCCATGTTTGACAGATGTCCTGGACCCATATCTCTGGCAGCGCTCTGCAATATGATGGAAGCTAGTCTTCATGGTCTGTCTCTTCTGTGAACCTACAAGGTTAGATCCAGCGGCTTCACCATCTATAAGCCGAGCAAGCCAAGGTGACCATCATGTGTATCACCTTGTCCTTCATCACGTTATGGCCGACCAGATGCTTCATCTTCAACGGGATCAGCCGGCATGGGGTATCTGGTCTTACACATGATCGGTTCGGCCAAACGTGCATGTGTTAAATGGGAAGAGGGGAGCAAGAAGATGTCAGACATCTCTGGCGGTGGCTTATCTGCCTTGACAACCAAAGGATCGGACATGTAAAATTTAATAGGCCCAATCCTTCTCAATAATATATGTCAAGGGAACATATTAGATGACATCAGGGAAGAGAAGGATTGAACGCTTTCAATGTCGCCCAGTCCTTTAGTTCTCTGGGGATAAAAGCCACTGCTATAGGTGTCTGAAAGCACCTTTCTCCTCTCCCCCCACTGAAAACACATGCACGCTCCACAGAACCAAGCATGCATGTGCACAAGGGAGACAGCTGTCAGCCGACGGCTATTGGAGGCGTATGGGCACCTTCAGGGCGAGGTAAGTTCAAGCTCAAATATCTGAGCAGAGATTTTTTAGGTAACCTGGCTTTCCAGTTTTACGGGTCACGTTGTAGCACACTGGTATAATGACACCGCTGGCAAATAACAGCAATGAGGAAACCGGATCATTTACAACCACATTACTGGCCGTAAATCAGGCACAGACTGAGGGCAGACATATCGGCCACCTGGAAGACGTGAATGGAGCCTATGGAAACACCGACCCTACACTCCACATAGCTGCTGCCTGAATGCTCATGCGAGTGACAGCTGTTCCTCTGAAACCCCCCCTCTCCCCTTCCCTGTCCATACGCATGATCGGATCAGCCAAGCATGCGTGTGTTCTGAATAGGAGAAGATGTCAGACACTTCTGACAACAAAAGGATCGGACATGCAAAATTCAACATGCCTGATCCTTCTCAACATAATCTGTTGAGGGACACCCTTCCCCTCCATTTACATGAGATAGCTGACTAGACATGCCAAACCTAGCGGGTTCAGCTCCCCTTTAAGCTGGAGCAGGAACGTCTGCACAGGACACCGTTTGGGAACACCCCTTCTTACCGTAATCGGTCTTCATCCAGGCATTCGATAATCTCACTCCTATCATTGACTATGAGCAGATATTTCTCCAGGAGTTCCTTCTCCCTGGTCTTGTCCTTTTCAGATTTCAAATGCTCTGAAAATTAAAAAAATATATATATATATCATATATGTGATGATACAATCAGCTGGTCGGCTGACAACCTCAATATCTGATCAGTGGGGGGGTCCAACAACCAGGGCCCCCCACCGATCATCTGTTTAAAGAGGCTGTGGTGCTCTGGTGAGGGCTGCAGCCTCCTCACAGGTCAACCAAGCACAGCGCCATCCATTGTATAGTGGCTGCGCTTGGTACTGCAACCCAGACACATTTACTTGAACGGGACTGAGCTACTAATAATAGGCCATGTGACCGATGAATGAGATGTCATGGGCCTAGGAAGCCAAACAGCTGATCAGCGGGGGTGCCAGGAGTCGACCCCCACTGACCCCTATCCTGAGGATAAGCCATCAATATTCTACTCCCTGAAAACCGTTTTAAGTATAAAAAAAAAAAAAAAAAAGGGGACGGGGTATACTTTTTGGCTTGTCCATTGTAAGGGCTCATGCACACGACCGTATGTATTTTGCGGTGCCCAAAAAATACGGATGACATCCGTGTGCATTCCGTATTTTGCGGAATGGAACAGCTGGCCCCTAATAGAACAGTCCTATCCTTGTCCGTAATGCGGACAATAATAGATTTTTTATTTTGCAAAACGGAATTAACACAGAGTAACTTATGTTTTTTTGCGGACCCACTGAAATGAATGGTTCCGCATACGGTCCGCAAAAAAACGGAACGGACACGGAAAGAAAATGTGTTCGTGTGCATGAGCCCTAATGCACAAAGGGTATATGGTCATCTCATTGCAGAAAAAAAATAGTCAGTGCCTTCCCCTTTTCTTCTGTTATGGCTAAACAGGGACTGACATACGCTATGGGCAACGTGAGCAGCTGGAAGGGGCCCACTAAGTAAAGGGGCCCGCTGAAAAGTAGTTAGGAGCACTCGACTGCATTAGGAGCTGAGCTAATGCGTTTCATGGCTCACAATGAGCGGCAGATTGGAGCAAGGGAGTTTAGCAAGGGGCCCTCCCACTGTCCTTACAGCGGGGCCCTCACAGGGACTTATAGATTGAATATACTGTATATAAGCGATTACGTCTTGGCATTCGTGGCAACATCTTGAGCCGTTCACAGAAGATGCAGCTGCTGGGGACGGGGAGCGGGACACATGATCTGCCGCCCATTCACCCGTCTAATCCGCTGCTCCATTCCTTTCTATGGTGTGTCTGCTGCACACATCAGGCCAATGTCAGGCCCCCGGGGGCTTGCGGCTCATCACAATAGGCACCCGTCTGACTCACACGGCCTGAGCACACCTTCGGGCCACCTGGGTGGGTGACGTGCACTTTCCTGCTCTCACCTGGCTTGTTCATGAGGTTGCGCAGCTCGGTCTCCACATCCTGCTGCTGGTTCTCCAGAGCTTGCTGCCTGGATCTGGAAGACATTGACAAAACCATTAGGAGGCTGTCTACACTGTACAAACGTTGAGCGGCGGCCAAGCTACTATCTTTCAATCAGCGCTTGTTTACAGAGGCCGGCGTCTGCCAACAAACACCCCCCCCGGCCCGCTCCTAATTTCCACCGCCGCTCAGGATACAATGGGAAATGGTTACATTGCATTAAACCTTTCATGTGCTTCGTACACGGGGAGGCAGAAGAAAATGAAACGCCGTCAATGTTTTCTCAGCAGGATTGTATAACCGGCGGCTCATGGATCACACGGTACCGGAGACGGGTAAAACCGCATCCCGTTGTGGACTATTCTAATAAACCGCATGCAGCTTTGGAATAAAGGGGTGCAACACAATGCTGCTTAAAGAGGACACGCCCTCTCTACTGACATGTAACTACTTACATTCCCCATGTAATAATTCTGGAGCATTTATTCTTATGACTCTATGTTGAGCCTTTCCTCTATTATTCCTTCTAGAAGTTATGAATGAATTGCTAGCAGTTTGCAAAGAAGGTCCAGCAGGGTGTTACCAGCTGGGGGTGTGCCCCATGCACAGTCTGACACTATCCAATCAGTGTTGCCAATGTCAGACTATGTATGGGACAGCCCCAACTGGAACATTATTGAAAACTGCTATTAATTCATTCATGACTTCTAGTAGGAATAATACAGGAATGACACAATATAGAGGCATAAGAATAGATTGTTATTACATCAGGAGGCAAGTAGATACTAAACCAGACATGTCGGTAATAGGTCTTCTTTAAAGGGGTTATCCAACCCTATAATGACCCAACGCTGCATCACAACATACGGCAATGGGGGGAGCAGCCAATAGCAGGCCACGATGGGGACAAGCCTCCCTAGCATGGCAGCGGCCGTAGAGGGATCTGGAGCGATGAGGGTGCCGTGAAGAGGGCACGTATAATGTATACAAGGGGCCCGGGCATTGGGGGGGGGGGGGGGGGCGGGGCGGTCATTATAGGCGTTGGATAACCCCTTTAAGAAGGGCTATGGCATAATACTGTGTAACCACAGTTTTATGTCTATGTAAGATTATACTTTTAAAAAAAAAATGTATACATCTGCTGTAGTGTAAAGCAAGGTGGACAGAGCAAAGGGTTGCAATTCAGACTTCCTGAATCCGCCATTAAAGGGAGTCTGTCAGCACGATTTTGCATATAAAGGTAATGCCACTACTGGATTCAGCTGAGCATGTTGAATTCAAAAATGTTATTATTACACTTCCTAGTAGTAGATGTAATGCTGAAAAAACATTTTTTATAATGTGTCAATCACTCACATAAGGAGCCCAAGGGGATGTGCCCAGCCGCGTTCGAGCCGGGGCTCGCCGAGACAGTTGGAGCCCAGGACCGCCCACCTCATTAATATTCACTTCACTGCTTCCAGCAGTGAAGCTCCGTCAGCGTTGTAATCCCGCGCAGGCGCAGTACCTCAAGCGGTCTGCGCCCGTGCGGTCTGCGGGCATCGGCCTCAGAGAAGGTACTGCGCATGCGCGGGATTACAACGCTGACGGAGCTTCACTGCTGGAAGCAGTGAAGTGAATATTAATGAGGTGGGCGGTCCTGGGCTCCAACTGTCTCGGCGAGCCCGGGCTCGAACGCGGCTGGGTACATCCCCTTGGGCTCCTTATGTGAGTGATTGACACATTATAAAAAACGTTTTTTCAGCATTACATCTACTACTAGGAACTGTAATAATAACATTTTTGAATTCAACATGCTCAGCTGAATCCAGTAGTGGCATTACCTTTATATGCAAAATCGTGCTGACAGACTCCCTTTAAGCAACTGGACTAAGACTGGTTTCAGACAAGCGTATTACCAGCACCCGTATTGCGGACCAGTAGGGATTTGTGATGCTGAGAGTTCAGGTCATGTCCAGGACACTCGCCTCTGAGACGTTTGTTTGAAATTGGACTAAGTACGTGGAAATGTTACAAGGATTTTTAACATATGTTGGGTCATTGGGAAACATGATCCTTGGAGGAGCATGCTGTAAAAGATGATCTTCACCATGCAGGTATGAAGTCCTAAAGATCCAGAGCCTGGAAGCCACTTTGAGGAACAGTCACAAGAAGAAGCGTCTTAGACTTAGTGACCTGAGACTACCTGAAATCCAGACAAACCTCTAATCTTTCAAAGCCCTGAATATATATTTTCTCTGTGTACGCCGAACCTTACAGACTAAAGGAAAAGTACTTAAGACCAGATCTTAGGTCTTCCAGCGGACACCTCCGGGACAATGTCCTATAATGTGGGATAGAAGGCATGAAGACCTCATTTACAGTATCATACTCACATGTAATTGAGCTCAGATTCTTGTCTCAGCAGAAGTTGCTTCTCGTGAATGAGCTTGAACCAGTCCACCATAAGCGAGTCCTCCGATTCATCTACAGAACACGAGAGGACAGCAGTATTTCTCCATTCAGTAACATCTTAGAGGTCCCTACAGCATCAAACTGGGGTTCCTTGGTCCCACCACCAGAGATGATTCTGAGGGCCTCCATCCATCTATACAGAACATGTACAAGTCCCCTAGAACTGTATTGTAACCATTACGTACACAAGACATAGTGTGATCATGCCTCTATGTATACCCCCGAGCAGAGATTTTAGTATTCATGAGCATGGAACCACTTCTGGTCCTCAAGAAGCTCTTGAGATAGACTTAAAGGCAGCTTCTGGGAATCTGATAGCCTAAGGATAGGCCTTCAGTATCAGATCGGTGAGGGTCCGATTCCCAGATGATTGAGGGGTCTGTTGAGCTCCTTCTTAGTTTACCAGCCATAGTGCTGAACTTGGTACTAGAGCCTAGCCCCAGTCATTGAAGCCAAGATGTCTACCACCATCTGTCTTCCGTCCTTGATAAGGCTCATTCTTAGAGGCATTCATACCTATAATGGTCTGGTGTTTCAACATCAGAATCTACAAACCCCGAAAAGAAATTTTCCTCCGGCCCAACCAAGGCTCTTACCTCCATCACAACTACGCAGCTGTTTCTCCAACTCCACTCCTCGTTGCTCCAGGTAGTCCAGTTCTTTCTCAATGATCTCCAGCTGTCTCTGGATCTGTTTTTCTGGAATGTATTCAGGACGAATCTGCAATGGATGAGATGGACCATTCAGACCACAAACCCTGTGCAGGTCCAGATTTACTATAATCACTATAAACTATCTCAAAGACTTCAGAGGACAGGACCATGCGCATGGGTATCTATCAGGGGTCAAAATGAGGTCTAAGTTCCATCAGTAGGATGGAGGCACCAACCACATCTCCTGTCCAGGAACCTCCATCTCCACCTTGTGAGGTGACGACACCTCTAAGCGGGGGTTACGACAGTCTTTCTATACACTAGAGTTGGATTTTCGGGCCTAACGATGGTCACTAAACCTCCAAAAAGACAAACCTTGTTAGGGGAGGCAACGTCATTGGTTTCCACCGGAGTTGGATTGGAGTTTTTAACTGGAAGAAAGAAAAAAAATATATCAGTACGCACGTGGACAGGTCTTGTAGAGGCAGTCCTAAGATCCCCCAAGACATTTTAACATGGGGTCACCTACATATTGGTTAAAAGTTCAGGGTATTCACCAAAATGGCCCATTTGGATTTATTAATGATGCGTCCTGGGCTGCACCATCAATCAGGATGAGGCAGTACTCTTCTCTGACCACAGAGGGCAGCATTTTTGCAGTTCATAACTGCAGTCGGTAGGGGGCGATATTTCCCTTTTTGCCTTGGTGCGCTCTTTCACAGGCCAGGTAATAAAGCCATATATTTTACCTTCTCATATTTGACTTTTCTCCTGACAGAAGAAGAAGCCAGAAGTTTATCGCTTTATTACCCTGCTATCCTCCCCGTACATGTCGGCCAGGGCACATACTACAAATCTGCATAAAAGTCATAAAGCAGAAATGCAACTACAGTGTAAAGAACGAGCTGCAAGAAATAAGTAACGAATGGTTTTTGTATAAACTTAGAAGTCACATTATGTAACTTGGGCATCTTCAAGGAGCGGTAACCCTAAGGTCTAACATGTCTACGTGCAAGTAAAAAGAGCCCGTCACCTCTCCTGACAAGTCTATTTTACTAAATACTCATATTCCCCATAAAATAATAATTCTGAAGCATCTTTGTTTAAAGCTCTGTGTTGTGCTGTTCCTCTATTATTCCTCCTAGACACGTGTATTTATTATTATTATTTATTTATTTGAAAGCACCTTTAATTCCATCGTGATGCACATCAAGAGGGGCTTACACAGAATATAAAAATGCAAAAAAAAAAAAAAAACTAACAGACTGGTACAAAAGCTTGCAATCTACAGTTGCCAACTGGGTGTTACCATGCGCCCTGCCAAAGAGTTGTCTATGCATAGCCTGACACTGGTAGCTCTTATGAGACAGCGTGCTGTGACTTACCCCCACCTGGTTAATTTATTCATAAATTTCCAAGAGCAATAATAGAGGAATGCTACAGAAAGTGTTGCTATATCAAGGGGAATACAATTGACTAAAACAGACATGTCAGGAAAGGTGACAGGTCGTCTTTAAGTGGAATCAGATGTTGTGTAGCAGTCATTTCAGGCTAAGGAGCAGCTGACTGTAAAGACAATAAGTCAGGTTATACGAGTCAAAAGTGAAAGCTGACCTGAGGCACAAGGCATCTGCCAGTATACAATGTCAGAATCCGAACCGGGAAGCCATTTTCCAGCGTCAGGTTTATAACCATAACGAGGCCCCCACCCACCATATGTCATTCATAATAATATTTACTTTAAAGGGCATCAACTCCATTAAAACGAGACATGTTGCCTGGTCAGATTGATCCTGCTGGTTAAAATGATACCTGCCTTATGAAAATCCGTTGTGGAGTTCCTGAGAAAAAATACTTTTATTCTTTATAGAAATGAGGGCTTCAGTGCACCAAGGGGAGTGGCCAGCACGGGACAGCTGAGGGGTCAAGCCCCTCCTCTCAGTTACACTGAAGTCCTCATTTGTATAAAAAATAAAAGTCTTTTTTCTCAGGAACGCTACAACCGATTTTCACAAGGCAGGTATCATTTTAATCAGCATGATCCACCCTATCAGCCAGTATGTCTGCTTCAATATTTTAATCCTACTGACAGGTACCCTTTAAGTGAGCGCCATTTAGGTACAATACAGTGCAGACAATGTATAGGATTGTCATTTAGGTGCCTAAATAAAAGTGTAATCAGACCGGCATATGACGCTGTTACTTTAAACTTGCTTATAGTTCGGTATGTCTCTTTGTATACTGTACGACAGTACACCATATGGGCAGTCACCAACACAGTAGAGCTGAGCTTGTCATTTGTCACAAAACTGCAAGTTAAGCCACTGAATTTTAGCTGCCATCCTTAAAGCGTTCAATAACAAACTCAGCTCTGCTACCTCCATATTAGAATCAAAAGGAGGTCATGTTTGAATGCAGGAAACACAGCTGCAAACAAAAGCAATTCTCTTAATAGACAGGACAGTGCCTTTATCTTTAGGAGATTTTTCATTTTTATTTTTTATAGTCTGCTAATTTAAGCTTTTGCCTCTAAACTTAGCTCTGGAGGAGGCAGTACCGCTGCACGCCTGATACGAGCCATGATTTCCTATAACCCAGGACATTAAAGTGACTCATACGGGCGAGGCAAAACTTGTGAAACTTGTCACATCACTGAGATCATGTGTTCGGCCGGCCGAACGTTTACATGAAGTCCCTTCCATTCTCTCAACAAGAGTTAAAAATAACATCAACACCTAGGTGACACCTTATGGGTGTGCGACCTGTGCGGAAAAACAGGGTGCGTTAAAGACCGCTGCTGGAGCGGGCACCACGGAAGCGGCTGAGGCATAAAACCAACACAGATCTCGTATGGCGGTATTATTTTTAGAGTGAATAGACAGTATTTAATATTGTTAGCTGGTATATGGTCACCATATGTCAGTAGAGTTAGTAGAGTGTGCGGATGGCGGCTAGGCCTATAATTTGGCCTCTCTGACCAGTTTTCATCATGTAAACCAATCACTCTGTGTTGATTCCATCCTGTACCCCACCAAACCCATGATGCACTTCTCCTTCCTCTGCCACAGCTCCAGCACCGGCCCTAACAACGCCCAGGTAGTTTATAGCTCCTCCCACCCAGCTAGTTCCATAAGCACTCCCCTATCACTGCCCCTAACAACCAGCTAGTTTATAGCTCCTCCCACCCAGCTAGTTACATAGACACTCCCTTATCCCTGCCCCTAATAACACCCAGCTAGTTTATAGCTCCTCCCACCCAGTCACATAACCACTCGTCTATCACTGCCCCTAACACCGTCCAGCTAGTTTATAGCTCCTCCCGCCCAGTTACATAGACACTCCCCTAATAACACCCAGCTAGTTTATAGCTCCTCCCGCCCAGTAAGTTACATAGACACTGCCCTATAACTGTCCCTAACACCCAGCTAGTTTATAGCTCCTCCCACCCAGTTACATAAACACTCCCCTATCACTGCCTCTAACACCCAGTTTATAGCTCCTCCCACCCAGCTAGTTACATGGACACTCCCCTATCACTGCCCCAACACCCTGCTAGTTTATAGCTCCTCCCACCCAGTCACATAACCACTCCCCTATCACTGCCCCTAACACCGTCCAGCTAGTTTATAGCTCCTCCCGCCCAGTAAGTTACATAGACACTGCCCTATAACTGTCCCTAACACCCAGCTAGTTTATAGCTCCTCCCACCCAGTTACATAAACACTCCCCTATCACTGCCTCTAACACCCAGTTTATAGCTCCTCCCACCCAGCTAGTTACATAGACACTCCCCTATCACTGCCCCGCCCATGGACATAACATCACAGGAAATAAGTAAAAGCTGCATGGACTTGGTCATGTGACCACAGCCCAGAACAGGAGATAGGAGCAATAAAGGTAAAAGAAATGCAACGTTCATAAAGGATTATTTTAAAGGAAGTTGATCCAAACTGGAAAATCCCTTTAAGAAAACCAGATACACTTTTCTTATCTCAGTCCACACAGTACAATCCACCCTCTCGGGCCGGTCTCCTTACCAGGGAGTTTATCAGTAGAAGTCTTGTCCGTAACAGAAGAGTTTTTCAAGGTTTCTTTGTCCGATGTCCAGTGTGAACGCCAACTAGGCACCCCGGGGACCTGGGTCATGGCGCCATCCTGCCATTTTAGCTCAGGTTGGGGCCAGTCATTTAACAGGTCTATTTTGGCAACCAGAAGTTTCTTCTTACCGGGGCCCACTTTGGCCGATTCTAAAGAGAAGAGAAGATTTACATTACAATGAGGAACGAGACCGAAAATACATGGAAAAAAGGTGAAATTTAAAAAAACAAAACAAAAAAACAAAAAACAAGACACTTTCTAATAGAGAGCGACAATCCAACCGGGGTAACGATATCCCGCAATCACATGACTGCTTCCAGTGACCTCATGTCACTTAGACTCCGTTCACACTCGCATCATCACTTCCAGATATAACAGATCGGTCGTCAACAGATCCCATTGACTTTAATGGTGCCAATAAATTAGAAATGTTTATAACCGGAGCCACGACACTCTGCCAGATCCGAGCCAAGGTATTAGAAAGCATCTTGTTTTTTTTTTTACAAAACCATAGGCCCCCTGCCTTTTTTTTTTTTTTTTAACCCCCCCCTCCCAAGACAACCCCTGTATAATGCACAGTGTACATGCACCAAAATGAAAATTGCACCAAATGACAAACCCAACTCTGCTACATCTGTGTATAGATAATATAGATTACTGTGCTGCACGGACATAAAACAACCCTCATGGCGGGCAAGTCACACTGGTGTGGGCCACCCTGATTCACACGCATGCCACCGATACTGAATGTTATGTCTTTTAAAAAGAAAGAAAAGAACAGCCCCCTCCCCCATGCAACAAAGTGGTAGAAACATGTCTAGCGCAGCGTGCCGTCACATGTAGACTGACCATTCTGAGATAGCATCGCTAGAACGATGGCGGCACTCCGAGGCCAGGGAGTCCTCCTCCCCCTACTCCGTTTCTAAGTTATCTCGCTCTGGCAGACACTGGATGGAAGTGACAATCACTAAGAGCGGCCATGACAGTGACCGGGGAGGTTGTGTAATATACAGAAAGTATCACACAATGCTGCATTTAACTCAGCGCTGCGTGTCAGTCTTTACTGCAGTTCTGGCATTCCATTCGTGAACTAGGAAGATCAGGATATGAAAAGCCAGCCACGCACACATGAGACAACTGGTAGACGAGCGCTTGGCCCACAGCGCCTGGACCTGTATTGCCATGGCACAGTCTTATCTCCCTGAGGACAAAAGGATCGGGCAGTTGAAATTCAATCCTTATCTCCCATCAGGGAAAGAGTCGGGAAGTCGCCCACATGCATTAGATTACAGGTCAGCAATCTGCGGCGTTCCTGCTGTTGCTTAACTACAGCTCCCAGCATGCTACGCTCCCTTCTCGAGAACAGCCGAGCAAGTATGGATGCTAGGAGTTGTAGTTTCACAACAGCCGGATGGATGGAGGTTGCCGACCCCTGCAGTAGGCAGTTGGCTTACCCCGTTCAGCCGACACCCACCTATAATTCTCATCAGATAGGAGACTAAAGGGTTAAAGGAGTTGTCTCATCGGCATTATGGTGAGGGGACGGCCATTGCTTGGGCCAGAACTGATCTGTACGGGCAGCTCCCGATCCGGCAGATACTAGAAAGATGTCCATACATCTGAAAGGCTGCCTGTGGTTGTAGAGCGCAGGACATGAAGCAATCAGCCGATCGCCCCACGAGATGTGTTTTTGGAAGGGAAGGGGGGGGTCTCTGATGAGACATCCCCTTTAATCTTACGAAGACGTAACATGTGATAATCATCAGTAAGCCATGCTACATAAGCGATACCCATCGACAGACAGGGGCCCCCGGGTGCAGATCTTTCATGTAGGCCACGGTTCACTTCAAAACACATGCAGGGGTCAAAGCACAAGATAGGGGACATGCATAGATTACATATGACGGCATGAAGGGGACGCCCCACCTTAGGGGAGGACTAGCTGATCCCGGTTGGCATTGTCAGCTAGGTTTGAGAAGAAGTTGAAAAAGGCAGAAGAAGAAAACCAGTCAGATTGTACAATACATGAGGAACAATGTAAATACAATGAGGGGAGGGGCCTCCTTACAGCAACCAATCAGAGATCAGCTTTCAGTTTCTAAGCTGTAGTGGAAATGTCTGGCTGCTATGGGCGACCAGGTTACTTTTTTGAAATTTTTTTAAACTTTAGACCATTTTTATACTGTATACAAGCCATGCTCTGTTCACATCACATTAGAGCCCTGTGTTCGCTTTATATGCTACCGGTGCAGAAGTCAAATCTATCCATAGGGGTCCATTCATCTGATGGATGCCAATGAGCGCCCTTTTGGTTGGTACGGTTTTCTTTTTTTGCTGTATAGAACACTTTTTTTTTTTTTATAGCATCAGCTCCTATGGGCGATATATACAGTGGCGTATGTGGAGGCCTTCCGCTGAAGGTATACATCACAAAACCCTCCGACAGGAGGCACAAACATGATGTGAACAGAGCCCAATAGGTCCACGGAGAATATAACAAATCAGAAGATCAGAGAACAAAATAATAAATATTATATGACAAAATAATAACAAGAACAAAATAAACAAATATAAATTTATAATAAATCCTAGCCTTTAAAGAGGTTTAGGTCATCAATATCTGATTGGTGGGAGATCAGAGACCCCCGCTAATCAGCTCTTTTCAGAAGGTGGCGGCGTTCCTGTGAGCGCCCCTGCCTTCTCTCAGCACACCAAGCACAGCGCCGTACATTGTAATAGTGGCCGTGCTTGGTATTGCAGCTCAGCCCCATTCCTTTCAATGGGGCTGAGCTGCACCTAGGCCAAGTGACGGATGAACGTGACGTCACACGGCCTAGGAAAAGCTGCGAGAAGGCAGTTGGTGATATTGTGAGCACTGGTGCCTTGTCAAACAGCTGATCGGTGGGGCTGCCGGGTGTTGGACCAACCACAGATCTGATGTTCTGATGATCTGGTGTGTGGTTTTGCAGCACAGCATAGTTGCCAATGGTCCCGAATTTTCAGACACGTGTCCTGGCAAATTTGGACTGTCCTGGGCCAAAATGGGTGGGGCTTATGTAAACCCTACCCATGTGATTGGTCCTGGGGGGGAAAAGGAGGTCATTTTGGGGGCATCGCTTACATTCACTTCAATACAGCAGGCTGCAATACCAGACACAACCCACAGACAGGGGTGGCGCTGTTTTCTCTAATCTTTGATAGCTCCATAAAGGAAATTATTTGTGATATTCAGTTCTGTGTACTACGTATTGTCTCATTCACACTGTTAAAGGGGTTGTCCGGGTTCAGAGAAGAACCCGGACATACCTGCAATTTCACCCAGGCAGCCCGCCTGAAGAGGGCATCGGAGCATCCTATGCTCCGATGCCCTCCTTTGCCCTGCGCTAATTAGCGCAGGGCAAAGGAATTTCGCCGGGTTCCGGTGACGTACCGGTCCCTGCCGGGCAGAGGCTTCCGCCCGGCAGTGAGTCGGTGACGTCATCGGCGCTGATGGACAGGCTTCAGCGCTGCCCTAGCCAGTAAAACGGCTAGGGCAGCGCTAAAGCCGGCCCATTAAGGCCGGTGACGTCACCGAACTCACTGCCGGGCGGAAGTACCCGCCCGGCAGCGAGTATTTTCAAAACAAGAGACCTTGCCCTGCGCGATCTAGCGCAGGGCAAGGGGGGGGCATCGGAGCATGAGATGCTCCGATGTCCTCTTCAGGCAGGCTGCCTGGGTGAAATTGCAGGTATGTCCGGGTTCTTCTCTGAACCCGGACAACCCCTTTAAGGTATGTCCCCGGGCATAATCAATGTGTATTAGAGCTTATACCTCTATTATTTACAGATCAATGGCACTTTTCATGTTTTTTTTTTGTTTTTTTTTACCTGTGACCACCGGGCTTGGTGTAATGGTGGGCGCAGGCGGCTGCACTGGCTTGTTCTCTTTGTTTGCAGGACTTGGAGTGATGATGGTTATAGTTGTTTGTTTCTTGGGAGTTGTAGTGCTCTCCGGCTCCTTTGGCGCAGGCTTCGGCTCATGCACGGTACTACGAAGAGCATAAGGAATGTTATTACAGAATAACGTCCGCCATGAGCCTCGATCGGGAAGACGTGTGACGATGTCTGCGGTCAGTAATGAAGTGTTGTTCTGCACGCAGCTCTGCAGCCGGTGGGGTCAGAAGCCCAAAATCCCAGGATTTTCCCAGACGCACACTGTAAACACACATCTGTCTCAAGCCATACAATTATTCCTAATGCCGACACTTGGGTGTAATGGGCCTGGAATTAATCACTCCAAGATTCTATTTAAGGAGCCCCAGGCATCTGAACTATTCCAAGACGCCCGGATAGCAGAGCGTGATTTTAGGGAAATTCTGCTTCAAAAAAAAAAAAAAAAAAAAAAAGGTTCTGGATGTGAATTATTTCCAGGAACCTACATAGGATGCATGCAAGAGGCGTCTGCTGACGGACCCTGGACACCGCCATGGGGAAGTTCACATTGGACATATCATGCAACATGAGAATCTCCATTTAAAGGGAACCCGTCAGCATGAAGCCCCAACATCAGGCGGCATAAAATGTGAGACAGGCTCCGGCATTACAAAGACATCATTTTACTCTGAAATGCTGAGGTTTTTTTTATAGAAAGCATAGTTTTTAAAAAGAGAGAGGGATGGAGAGAAGTGTCCTGCTTGATGGACAGATTTCTCCCTATCTGCATATAGGCCAAGGACCAGCAACCTTCTGCATTCCATCTGTGATAAAATTACTACGACTCCCAGACTCCCAGTATGTACACTTGCTTAGCTGTTCTTAGAACTCCCATAGGAGCGAGTGGAGCATGCTGGGAGTTGTAGTTGTACAACAGTTGGAGTGCCGAAGGTTGCTGACCCCTGGTATGGGCAACGCAAAAATATTGAAAAAAATCGATCAGTGCAGGTCTCCAAAGTACTGAGAACCTGCTGCTTCAGTAGGCTTGAAGAACATTAATTTTTTAGCAGAGTACTAGTTAAAGGGGTTCTGCAGTTTTTTCAAACTGATGATCTATCCTCTGGATAGATCATCAGTATCTGATCGGCGGGGGTCCGATACCCGGGACCCCTGCCGATCAGCTGTTTGAGAAGGCAGCGGCGCTGCAGGAGCGCCGCGGCCTTCTCAGTGTTTACCGCAGGCTCAGTGACGTCACGACTAGTATCACTGGCCTGGGCGGGGCTAAGCTCTGTTCACATGAATGGAGCTTAGCCCCGCCCAGGCCAGTGATAGTAGTCGTGACGTCACTGAGCCTGCGGTAAACACAGAAGGCCGCGGCGCTCCTGCAGCGCCGCTGCCTTCTCAAACAGCTGATCGGCAGGGGTCCCAGGTGTCGGACCCCCGCCGATCAGATACTGATGATCTATCCAGAGGATAGATCATCAGTTTGAAAAAACTGCAGAACCCCTTTAAAGAGGACACCCAGCCTCTCCTGACAGGTCTGTTTTAGTAACTACCTGAATTCTCCATGCAATAACAATTTTGGATCATCTATTTTCATGACTTTATGTTGTGTCTTTTCTTTATTATTCCTGCTAAAAATTATAAATGAATTACTAGGAGTTTGCAGTGAAGGTCCAGATGAGTGTTACTAGTTGGAGGGTGTTCCTGCACGGTCTGACATTATCCCATCAGTGCTGCCAGTGCAGGGACACACCCCCAACTGGTAACACCCATCTGGACCTTCACTGCAAACTGCTAGTAATCCATTCATAACTTCCAGCAGGAATAATAAAGGAATGACACAACATACAGCCATAAGAATAGATGCTCCAGAACAGTTAATACAAGGAGAAAGCAAGTAGTTACTAAAACAGACATGTCATAAGAGGGGGTGGGTCCTCTTTACACCCTTTATAGGGTACCTGCCTATCATTTTAAGCACACTATGACATGTCATAGTGATATATAGGAAGTTTTAATCATGGGGGGGCGAGTGCTGAGACCCCACCAATTACTAAAACGAGGAGGCAGAAGTGCAAAGCTGAACACAGTGTCCCTTCATTTCTGATCGTCTCTGCTCGACTTTCCTCGGAGAGAGCTTTGTAATGACGCACAGCAGTCATCTAAGCTCATCTGCCCTTTTGCTTTAGTGATTGGTGGGATCCCGGCAGCCAGACCCCCACCAGTCAAAACTTCTAAGGATTTTTCAAATATTTTTAAAGGACTTTAAAAGGGGTTGTCCCGAGTAAGAAAACAGAGCCACTGTTGTCCATGACCCCTACTGAGGTGAATGTGACCGAGCTGCAATACCAGACACAGACTACGGACACAAGTGGCGCTGTTTGTGGAAAAAAGATAGAGAACCCGTTTGTCTAATTCTGGAAACCCTTTTGACTATCTTATTAAAACTTACCGATGGACAATAGGTTTCTTCTCCACAGACTTCAGCATAGACCTCCAGTCCTCGGGGGCTTCAGATTTTGCTGCTTTGTTGCCAGTGTTTTGTGCTGCAATGTGCACAAATGTTCATTAAAAGAACAGCAAAAACCGAACCGTGTTGGCATGGACATCAAAGAAATCAGATACAGAAGGGAGGAGAGAAAACACTAAGCTGGAATGTGCACATGGAGCCAAATTGTCCACTTCTTCTCGGCAAAGCTCAACCACAAGTCAACCCAACACAAGACCCGTGTTGGATGAAGACTTACTTTTCGAAGAGGGGTCGTCCACCTTCTGGGCTCTGCCAGGAACAGGCACAATAGGCAGTGCCGGTTGTGTACGAGGCGCCGGTACAGGACTCTTATCTGAATTTGGCGTTCCAATTCCTTTGTTGATATTGGCTGATGGGGTTGGCTGACTTTTTGGGGGCTCAGGACTCGGCACAGATGTTGGCACTTTATTTTTTCTTTCCTTCGGAACAGGTTTCTCAGGCTCCATTTTGGAAGTGGAAACTGTTGTTCCGTTCGGCTGAGGATCCAGTAACCTAAGAAGTAATTTTGTTAAAAAAATGGAACTACTAATGATCAAAGAGGCATCTACAGAGCATGTGTGCATCTTGGGCACCTAAGACAGTAGACCCGTCTCATCTTGACAATCATAGAGCATATCAGATCCTTACGGACTCCCGGATTTGTCATGTCCATAATACTCCCCGCGGTCCACCTAAATATTCTAAAATCACCCTTTACAATGGTCTAAAATTCTTAAAGTTGGCCATACACAGTGAATTAAAGGGGTGTCTAGTTTAAAAAAAATTAACAATTTTCATACACGCTATGATGGAAGTTACTGGATGGGGGTCATCATTTCAGGGTCCTCCTCTCTTGGCAAGAGTGGAAGAGCGTATCTCAGTCTGGAGGACCTGTCCTATCCTGTACTATGCAGACAGCCCATTGACTTTAATGGGCACCGTGTAATACTCCATTTCTCCTGTGGTGGTGCTGCAGGGAAACTGAACACCGACTGCAAGTCTCCTCACAAATTACAGCTAATTGCTGGAGGTGCCTACAGGGAGACACTTTTTGATCAGCTTATTTTGAAAGGACCTTTTCACAAGTTGTGGTAAACCCCTTCGAAATCAGCTGAAGTAGCTGGCCAGCAATTCTTTGGTCCTGTTTGTGAAGTCATATTTGGTTGTCCTTGTAGAACTACAAACATCCTTAAGGACTGGGGATTGTAAAATCTTATATCTAGACCCTTGCCCTACTGTTTTGGGACATCAGTAGCGTTTTTGTTGGCAAAGCCAGTAGCAGTTCTGTTGGTTGTAGTTGGGACAGACGGACTTGTGGTACTTCTGCTAGTCGGGGTAATAACTGGTTGACTAGTTGTGACCGGGCTGCTCTGACCAACTCCTGAAGAAGATACTACAGGTGTATATGGTCAACTGGATGAAACACTACTGGTTTATTACCCTCTTTTAATTGAAAGGAACATGCACGTTTCACCTATCTGGACATGGATGTTTGGGTCAGTCGGTGGTAATCTCATCCAAACAAGCATTTGCATGCAACATTTTCTTACCAAAATATAAAAATACACAAAGACAAAAAAGATGTACTGGGTAAAATGAAATTACAATTTTGACTCCAAAAATACACCCACAAATAAACAGGCTCATACCTTTTAGGAGCGGATACACTGCTGGAAATGTCGGCAGGCTGGGAAGGCTTGGGAGTCTCTGTACTAGGAATATTTTTTAAAAGAAAGTTCCTAGCTTTATCCTTTTCAGCGTTGACCTCAGACGTTCGTGGAGTCACATTAATAACCACTGTTCTTCCAGGTCCATTGGACACAGATATTTTTGGAGATTCTTGCCCACTTGGCGACCGATTTGTTGCTGGCTCCGGAACAACGGGACTTGACTGGAAAAACTTGTCGCGGGCTTCTTTATTTTTGGCAGCCGATGACAGCAAAGGCTTCGAGGAGGTATCCGCTTCCTTTGTGTCATCTTTAGTAGATGGTGAAGACCACTTTCCAGTAGATAGAGAAGATACCGTTATGGTATTTCCCGACGCACCAGTCAATTTGGTTTGTTGAGCAGTGCGCCCTAAGTCTTTTTGGGCGTCTCTGTGAGAGTTGTTCTGGGATGAAGAAGAGGCACTACTATCTTTGATTCCTTTGCCTGCCTGTAAATAACCAGTTGTTGGACTGTTGGAGATATTTGTAGCCATTCTGTCCTTATTTGGCCCCAATGGACTAGAGGCATTGGTTCTTGATTCGGGGCTACCATAAAATCCCAGTGCCGTCCTGTTTGTGGGGTCATATTTGGTTGTGCTTGCAGAAGTAGGAACATCGTTATTGACTGGGGTTTGTACAGTAGGAGTGGTCTTATATCCAGACTCTTGACCGATTGTTCTCGGGATCTCTGTAGTGTTTTTGTTGGCAAAGCCAGTAGCAGTTCTGTTGGTTGGAGTTGGGACAGATGGACTTGTGGTACTTTGCCAACTTCTGCTGATCGGGGAGCTAAATGGTTGACTAGTTGCAACTGGGCTGCTCCGACTAACCCCTGAAGAAGATACCACAGGTGTATATGGTCCAGTGGAAGAAACACTCGTAGATGTAGGGGAGGGAGTGTTACAATGGTGATTTGTGCAGACAAATGTACCCGGATGGTCTCCTAATTTGTAACTGCCCGGTTGCAATGTTCTTGAACACTGCTTACACCTGAAAAGAAGGCATAAAATATTTTTGAATGGCCAAGTATATACTGGAAGTCCTTCACATAGTCTCAACCACCATGTCCACAAGACCTACCTGAAGCAATTTCTGTGATAGAGCTTCCCATCAGCCATGTGCCTCTGAACCAAGTGGACATGTTTACCACAGATGGAGCAGTTGCTGCTTACTGCGCTGTTAGAGTTAATTTCTCGAATACCCTAAGGAAAAAAAATTAGAGACGTTGACTGTTAGTCCATCAATAAGAACATTCAACAGGACAAAGAGAACCCAGGGGAAGGTTAGAATGAAAGAGTCAACTCATGACATGATCCATTAGGGCCTCATGGTCACCTGTCTGAATATTTCTAACAGGTTCTTTGGTGATTTTAGAACTACAGAACCAGTGCTGGCATTGTTGGATGATGGAATATGCAGTTCAGAAGGTTCTGGGTTGACAACATCAAACTCAACAATAACTGAAGTACATATGGTCTTACCGCTCGAACTGGAGCGTTCTCTACAACAGCCGGGCTGCTCTTCTGTGCCGGTTGAGGAGTGGGTGTGGGCTGAGGAACATGATTGGTTAGTTTCTTTCCAGCAGGTTCTTCGGAAGTGTCTGGAGGAGGCCGTTTTACAGCTCCCATGCCTCCAACTGGAAGAGAAGGTCATAAGTGTTAATGATAGATAATCCTATTGCGTTAGGAAGGGTTAAGGATGCGGAGGCAGTGCCAGACGTGTCCTTCTGCTTAAGCCAGTACATATCTGGGCCCGTCTGAAGTTTGCTAGAGAGCATTTGAATGTTCCAGAAGAGTATTGGGAGAATGTCATATGGTCAGATGAAACCAAAGTAGAACTGTTTGGTAGAAACACAACTCGTCGTGTTTGGAGGAGAGTGAATGCTGAGTTGCATCCAAAGAACACCATACCTACTGTGAAGCATGGGGGTGGCAAGATCATGTTTTGGGGCTGTTTCTCTGCAAAGGGACCAGGGCGACTGATCCGTGTACATGAAAGAATGAATGGGGCCATGTATCATGAGAGTGCAAACCTCCTTCCATCAGCAAGGGCATTGAAAATGAAACGTGGCTGGGTCTTTCAGCATGACAATGATCCCAAGCACACAGCCAGGGCAACGAAGGAGTGGCTTCGTAAGAAGCATTTCAAGGTCCTGGAGTGGCCTAGCCAGTCTCCAGATCTCAACCCCATAGAAAACCTTTGGAGAGAGTTGAAAGTCTGTGTTGCCCAGAGACAGCCCCAAAACATCACTGCTCTAGAAGTGATCTGCATGGAGGAATGGGCCAACATACCAGCAACAGTGTGTGCCAACCTTGTGAAGACTTACAGAAAACGTTTGACCTCTGTCATTGCCAACAAAGGATATATAACAAAGTATTCAGATGAACTTTTGTTATTGACCAAATACTTATTTTCCACCATAATTTGCAAATACATTCTTTAAAAATCAGACAATGTGATTTTCTGGCTTTGTTTTCACATTTTGTCTCTCATAGTTGAGGTCTACCTATGATGTCAATTACAGACCGACCTCATCTTTTTAAGTGGGAGAACTTGCACAATTGAAGGCTGACTAAAGAAAATCTTATTGTTGACCAGCAGCTGCCCTTCACTCATCTACCATGGTCTAAGGGGACGGAAAAATCCTTTGCCAGTCCGGCAGCAGGATTTCACTGGAAATCTGCATCAAAATCCGTATATGTAACACACTGGCTTTGGCGTCTTTTCAGAAGATCAGGTTCCTTTAACGCTCACCACGGATAAATTTTATTATTCTTGCTCCTCAGCCAGAAATCAGAGGGAACGTATTCATGTACGCAGTGGTAACCAGTGATCCATTAACTAGGATAATCAAATCTCACCGCACAAGGAGTGTTTCCTACAGGCCCATTAGAACACAAAACGCGTCTGTAGCGAAACAATACAAATGCTGTTTTCTTCATTACTCAGCGGACAAGTAACAAAAAAGGGACCAATTAAAGAGCAACTTTTTTTCCACTACATCGTTCTAGCCAAAAAGCCGTACAAGAACATGTTGAAGCCTCCTCCGTGGAAGAACTACAGCCAACTTCTATTTAAACAGCTTGTGTACTTATCGAGGAAATATTTGATTTCCGAGAAGTACACACCTTAATCCAGAGCACAAATTAGAAAGAAATCAGGTGAATACACAGAAGGAAAAAGGCAGAAAAAAAAAAACCTACAAGAGTGGAAAGTCCTGCAATTATTTCTCAGGAACCTTTTGTTGGGCTGAGGCTTAAAGAGGTTGTGCAAGAATTGGCGGGAAGGGGGAGGGGGTTGGAAGTCCACCCCCCACCACCACTTGGCCAGACCTGTAAATGGAAGATTACTTACCTGCTTCCCAGCGCTGGCTCTCCGTTCATTCTCCTCCAGGACAACGATGCTCCCCTGAGCTTCCTCAATGTAACCACCTGGTTTGTCATCACCTGTGGCCAAATGACTGGCTGCAGCGGTGACCAGATCCCTTGGCATCATGTGATCATTTATCAAGGGGAGCCATAGACCACCGCGGCCGGAATTTGGCTACAGGCAATGTCAAACCGGATGTTTACAGCGAGAGAGCCCAGAGGAGCATCACAGGCCGGGAGAAGGAGGATTGGGGAGCCAGCACCGGGAAGCAGGTAAGTTGGAGGATGCTTTGCCAAACATACCCCATTCTTGCACAACGTTCTCCAGGTTTATGTCAGTAAGGTTTATTGAGGAGAGGCCTGGATGTTCTCATACAATGTACGATATTATGAGCCCCATTTTGGCCCCCAGTGTTCCAGTGGTATTGTCAATAAACTTGACAGATGACTGGAGAACAATAGTGGGCCAACAATTACAGTCGCCCAACCTATAGTTACATGAAGTTGAAATTAGTGGCCAGTAGTGGATCTACAGGAATATTGATGACTATAGTTAAGTAAATTAGCTCACTTTCTACACAGAAAAGAAAGCTGAACCTTCTTTTCCTTTTGGAAAGGGCTAATTTTCACCAGAGGACCACTGTCTGGCCTAGAAGACCCCTTATGCCTACTAGGCGGTCATCATAAGGAGACTCTCTGATCAACCATATTTAGTAACTTTAGATCAAGCCCTAGTTACTTTCTCCAAGTTACACATAAATTTGCATGCTTGGCTGATCCACTATGACTTCCAGTGGTTCATGGGGAATAAACTGTCTCCAGTCATCTTCCAGGTGATGAAATTGAACGTCCCAAACATTTGTCATTGAGTGAGACAGGTGGCCTCCAAACATACAAGATCGCCAGCTGACCCAGCAGATGGATTTGACCAAGTTTTGTCTAATGTCTATGGTACCTTAAAGAGGTCATCCAGGGGGGAAAAGAACGGAGAAAAGGATCAGACACTTGGATTTTAACATGTCCAATCTGGTTCTCAGGAGTTAATTCCCTATTCCCTTCCCCCCATTCAAAAAACGTGCATGCTCAGCATTAGCAAGGGGGATGGTCGAGAGAGTTAACTGTCAGCTGAATGAGCATTCACCCATCTGAAGAGTACAGCCAGCTTAAAGGGAATGTGTCTTCAAAAAAAATGACCCAGGTTTTCATGTTACACGTTTTTGTTTTGTTTTTTTAGAATTTTGATGTATTTTTTTTCCATGTCCTGATTAATATTATTTTTAATAAATCCTAAAATCATGTCTAAAATAGGTCAAGACTTCCTGTTCTTAAGCAGCAGCTACATGGGCCATAGACACAATGGACAGGAGGGGACCTCATGGACTTCCATGGGAGAGTTTTCTAGGCCTGCTCTGTGATCTGTGCAGACCCTGTGTTATTTATACAGATATCGGTCATGGTAATTCTGCTGTGATGATAATGTGATGACTACTGAAAAGTTACCTGTACAGAACAGGCAGTCTTAACATATTATTAGGCCACTAGTTGCCAGTGCAAAAACTGTATACATTTTTTTTTTTTTTAAATATAGGGACATGTAAAAATGAAGATTTTTCTAAAAAAAAAAAAAAAAAAAAAAAGTTTTTTTTTTTTGCATTTTCTGATGACACATTCCCTTCCACTTGAAAAAATCTCTAGTTAGTTACATAAACATTCCCAGAGCCAGGGATTTCCCATAACTGGGAGTGAAACGAATGTGCTCTTCGGGACTTTTCCAAGGATAATTAAATCGCACTGGGGGAACTGTGACTCCAGTTTCATTTTACAGCTTTGCTGTGTTACTTCATGTTCTGACTGAGTTAAAGACCTATAACCTACATTTTAACTGCAGCAATTTATGGGAAAACTAAGCATGGGTGATATTTAATACTTTAAGAAACACACTGGACTGTGTTAGTGTGCATATTGTCAAATACCCTAGGGGAGAGTTAATAGAGTGGTCCCTCACTTGGGTCCCGGATCCATTCTGCAAAGCGTGTATCCCCTACAGAGTGATTCTCTTGCTCTGGAGGACCTGGAACGTTAGTGCATTATACACATCAATGGGCACCGTGTAATACCACAATTCACCTGCGGTGGTGCTGTAGAGAATATTAACACTTCCCAGAGAGATGACAGATGATTGCTGGATCAGGTTTCAAAAGGTGGACACTATGAAATCTGCTTATTCTCGGGAGAGCTTTTATAATAATTAGGGGTTGCCCAAAATGTAAAGAACATTTCCCATATAAGATTTTTGGTAATAAAAACAAACAAAATCCATTGCATAGTACATTAGCCTGAATTGCTTCTATAAAATTTAAGTGACAACCGTTCTGGTCATAATTACTCTCCCCCTAGGAGACTCCACCCCGCTTTCCTACAATTTGGAACCAAAAAGTTGAGTCTATGAAGTTGGGTGGCAACTGTAATGGCGGCCATATTGGTTGCCACCCAACTAAATAGCTACTGCTATGAAACTTGTGGGCTTACGTCTCCTTTACTAAAATTTGTTACTGTTTTCTTTTGTTTTTTTTTGTTTTTTTTTTGTTTAGGCAAAAAGCTGTTGGAATGTCCTTTTCTCTATGTTTTTGATTTTTTAATCCACTCTCACTTCTGAATTATTTGACACGCTATGCCTAAAAGGAAAAAGCCGGAGCAGAGGTCATTTTGTCAGAGCACATTCCTCAACCCTTGCGAGTTGAATGAATTTTCACCCTCATATGAGGCGCACAATTGAAAACATTTTGAACAATCCTCCCGGGAGACTGATCCTTTTCATTCCCTTTCCATAGAAGAGGGCTTTCCCACAGAGGAGGGGGGGAGCGGCGCGACCTCCTCTCTGCAAACAGCCTCAGATAAAAGCAGCTCTACATGCCTCATTACAAGAACACAATGTCAAGGGTTTACCTTTATAAACAACAACCTAATAAAAGGAAAAAAAAAAAAAAAAAAAAACTACAGCGGATCATATAATATACAAATGACACTTCATAATTAAAGGGTAATTTTCAAGACGAAAGAGGCTGTCCCATATCGCTAAGATATATCACAACTATCAGATGGGGGGGGTCCCGAGATGAAGGGACAGCAGCGGGCATGCAGCGGGGGCCACCACTCCATTTAAACTGGAGAGAACAGGCCAACTGTTGGGCTCCTCGACTATGGATAGGATATAAGTTGTTTTCACTGGATAACCCCTTTAAAGGGGTTGTCTCATAAAGCCCCTATTAGTGCCTATGGGCATTGACTTTAAAACATCGGAGGAGTAACTTGAAGCTCTCAGGACCCACAGCTACTGGATGTCTTCAGGCGCCTAAATCTAATGGCATCTGCTACCTCTGAATTGGCTATGTACACCTTTGGAGTCAATTTTTTATGATTGCATTTAACTTATTTTTTGGCTAAAATTCATATTTTCAATTGGCCTTTTTCAATTAAAAATATTGAGCTGTTTAGTTACAAAGGGTTAACTGTTTTTCTAACTGTGTGACTTGTACTTTCACTTTGTGCCGGTCACCTAATGACCCTTTTCTCTAAACTACTAAGAGGTCATAAACACTCATTTAAAGGGAATCTGTCACCAGGACAATCGCTATTGAAGTAAAGCCATGACCTAATAGCACTTAGTATCTTGTTTCCAGATGTGCCTTTGTTTCAGCAATAGATGTTTTCTACCTTCTGAAAATCCAGTTTATTTGGTATGCAAATGAGACAGTAACGTCCCTGAAGGGGTGTCATTCTTGTTAGTGCCCACGCCTGCCCTCATGCTGGGAGCAGGGAAAAGGGGGGCAGAGTTATGGCTTGAATGTGATGTAGGAGGCGTGCCTGGGCTCCTTCCTGCAAGAGTAACGCCCCTCTGGGCACCTTACCGGCTCATTTGCATACCAAATAAACTGGATTTTCAGAAGATAGAAAACATCTATTGCTGAAACAAAGGCACATCTGGAAATAAGGTACTAAGTGCTGTTAGGCCATGGCTTTATTTCAATAGTGGTTATCCTGGTGACAGATTCCCTTTAAGCCACATTCTTATCAGTAAGGTAGGGATTGAGCTTTAATGAGTGTTTATAATGTCAGTGAGCAGAGATAAGGAGTCTGTCTGCTCCCCAGATGACAGAAAAGACAAAAAATCCACAGTGGAGCATCTCAGCTTTCTACACAAAATAGGATTCCATATTGTTAATAAAGACCAATTGAAAAAATGTTTTTTTGCTCAAAATAAGTACAATTAAAAAAAATTGCCCCCAAAGGTGTTTTGCTTCTCAAAAACATATGAATAAAGAAACTGGTTACTCACTCGGCGAGCGTCCATGGAAGTAATTGTAGTATTGGGAGACGTAGGTCAGAATGCTGAGTCGGTCCGGGACCCTCAGTTTGACCATATCTTCCGCATCCAGGAGAGCTGGAATCCCGAGCTGTTCCTCAGCAACGCGGAAAGCCTGCAAAATGAAAGGATAACAAGGGACTGATGGGATACATGACAGCAACGAGGGCAGCCATTACCAAGACTTAGTTACTCCGGCAGCTGGAGAGTGGACTACCGACAGCCCGCTGTGCAAAGACGTTACCCAGTGAAGCCACCATCAGCAGCGCACTACCGGCTAAGCTATTAAAGGGCCCCGCACAGATTAGTCATTAGCATATATGCAAATATATGTACATTGTATTTAAACATAACAGGCTGCAAATCTCCAAGGAATGTAAACTCATTCAGCCCTTATGTGAAGAAAAGGGAATATGAACTTACCAGGTGGTTGTTCTCATAGACATTCTCCTTGCTAAGGGAGTTAAAATTTCTGGGGGAAAAAAATAAAAAATTGGATTATAAATTTTAATTTATCCACCTGTCACCCCCCCCCCCCCCCCCGACTTGTCTATTTTAATAACTACTTGCATTCCCCATGTAATATCAATTCTGGGGCATCTAGTATGTTTCCATGTTGCGCCATTCCTCTATTACTTCTATTAGAAGCGATGAATGAATTGCTAGCAGTCTTCAAGAAAGGTCCATCTGGGGGTTACCAGTTAGGGGGGGGGTCTCTGCACAGTTTAACACTAGCAGCACTGACTGGTGCAGGAACAGACCCCTAACTGGTAACACCCATCTGGACCTTCATTGCAGACAACTAGTAATTTATTCAGAATTTCTAGCAGGAATAATAAAGGATTGGTACATCAAAGAGTCATAAGAATAGACGCTCCAGGATTATTATTACATGGGGAATGCAGGTAGTTACTAAAATAAGCATGTCAGGAGAGGGGACGGGTCGTCTTTAAGAGCAGCAGTGGTGAGCTATGGTCTTGGTGGCTGGAGAAGTCTACAGACCTTTAGCAGTCTATGGCTCTGAAGGAACCTAAAGGAACATACGAGATGGCTGCTACCTTTTAATATAGACATTTTATCTTGCAGCCTAGTGTGAATGCTACCGGCACTCTCTAAATCATCGGTCTCCAGCTGTTGGGAAACTATAGCCTGCGGCCGTCTAAACATGCTGGTGGTTGTAGTCTCCCAACGGCTGGAGAGCCACAGGTTGGAGACCAAGGCCCTAAACTCTTTCTGATGAAATACAGATTCAGCAGGTTGGATGGTACCAAGCAATACCAAGAAATCTGAGCAACCGCTCCCCATGCTCTAGTTAAAGAACATGGTCAACAAAGCAGGACCTACAAGTTAAAGGCATCCATATGTCTGCTTGGGACCCCACACAATTCAACAAAGCCCCTCTTATGAGCTTCTCCAGCTCTGGAGGACATAGTGTTACCATGTATTATATGGTCCGTCAAACTTCAAAAAGGTCAAGGTCTAATTGAACATTCTACCCTTCAGGAAACTGCAGACGAAATGGGGGCGAGCCAGCTGCCTGAGCCTCATGATCAGCTCACCATTGGGGGCGGCTACTAAAAGAAAATGGGGGACGTGGACCTGGACTACATACCCACCAGGCACAGTGTCTTGTAGGGCTCGCTCAGCTAAATGTTATGATACCTTTTACTTAGTAATCCATTGCTCTGTTACAGAGAAAATGTACTTTTAATCCCTATGCAAATGAGCATTTAAGTGCACTGAGGGCGGGCCCAAGCAACTCTGTGCACCCTTGCTCCTCCTGCTTCCTCCGCCAGCCCTTACCTCTCCTTGATTTAGAGGCCAGGTTCCTGCACAGGTCGTCTCACCTGGTCTTGTCAATCAAGGAGAGGGAAGAAGAAGGAGGGGGAGCAAGGGTGCACAGAGATGCTTGGGTCCACCCTCAGTGCACTCAAATGCTCATTTGCATATGGATTAAAAGTACTTTTTTCCTCCAGAACGAAGTGAAAGGTATCATTACACTCAGCTGAGCTAGTCCTACAAGGCACTGTGCTTGGTTCACAGTGATTTCCTGGTGACAAGTTTCCTTTAAATTCCAAGATCCACAATTGCATAAAAGGAAACAAATACATGAAAAAAGTGAGTCACAATACAAAGCAAAAGTGAAGTTAAACTTCTTGAGAACTTCTGGGTGACATTCTTGTGCAGTCAGATGTGTCCGTTCATGTTTGTTTATAAAACATGTAAAATCAAAACCTTCCGGAGCGAAGAACGGGCCAGAAAAGCCTCCCTGGAACACCCCGCCATCAGCATCCCCAAGTCCTGAAAGCACGAGGAGGAGGGGGGGGGGGGTGGAAAATGTTTTTTTATCGAAGAGACATGGTGGTCTCCATGGGAAAAAGTCTACATCAGTGGGGTAATTGGGGGATTTGGAGCGAACAGAGTGGAGATCACATAAGAGGCCTCTTTCCAATTTTCAAAAAAAAAAAAAAAAAGCCTTCTACACGATTTGATGCATAAGGTGCTGCAGGCCATAGGCAGAAACAGCTCCCTGTGTAAAAGAGAAGGGGCCCCACAGCACAGGACAAAATGGCCTCCACATTGTGATGCCAGGTTTTGATACTCAGAACTGAAGGGTCTGCCCCCCTCCCTTTCCTTTACCTTTGGCCAACATTAGGCAGTGGAGTTCTACACAGGTGTCAGCAACAGCAAAGGGAATGGGACCAACTATATTTGGGCCCCTTGCTCCAAGGGCCCATAGCAGCTGTATAGTCTGAAACTCTCATATGTATGCTTTTATAATTGGCCTCACAATATATTTAGAATTAGAAAGAGAAGGGGAAGCAAGGGAGCAAAAAGGGGAAGAACAGGGGAGGCAAGGGACGAACAGGGGAGGCAAGGGACGAAACAGGGGGAGGCAAGGACGAACAGGGGAGGCAAGGGACGAACAGGGGAGGCAAGGGACGAACAGGGGAGGCAAGGGACGAACAGGGGAGGCAAGGGACGAACAGGGGAGGCAAGGGACGAACAGGGGAGGCAAGGGACGAACAGGGGAGGCAAGGGACGAACAGGGGAGGCAAGGGACGAACAGGGGAGGCAAGGGACGAACAGGGGAGGCAAGGGACGAACAGGGGAGGCAAGGGACGAACAGGGGAGGCAAGGGACGAACAGGGGAGGCAAGGGACGAACAGGGGGAGCAAGGGGAGCAAGGGAAAGAAGGGAAGCAAGAGAAGGATAAAAAGCAAGGGAAATAAGAAAATTAAGGAATACACAGGAAAAGTAAGGAATAGGAGAGACAACACAGAAATAATAATTCCAATTAATACCATACACATTGATGTTGGGTAAACCTGCAGATCTAATGTGTACATGGGAGTACCAGCTCTCTCGCTATGCCAGATGTCAAAGGGAGAAGGATCAAGCAGAGCCAAACGTGTAGGTGTATGGGTAGTACAGGAGAGATTGCGGACAGCTGAAAATCATCTAAAGTTCATGGACAGGCTTGTTTGATATTAGGGAGCGTTTGTAGAGATAACTGGACAGATCATACATCCGGGTTGAAATACAGAAGTACAGAAGATGACCTTATATTCAATAATGACCTAGAGCTGGAGATGACAATACAGAAGGACGTGTGACACGGAAGAAACTTCAGACTATATGTTGCAATGGAAAAAGTTCAAAGATATAGGAGCGGACTCCAGCCGCACAGCACGGAGCATGTCCTGAGAACCGAACATACATCCCACCACATATGACCCACCACGTATGACCAGCCCTACATTTCTGGCCTCTTTCCAATATATTATTATTCCCAGGACCATTTAATGATCGCATTTATTTGAAGTTCAGCTTTATAAAAGTCGATGATCAGCCACATAAAACACACACAACAATGGCGATGGCAAGATAAATGACTCCCGTCAGGAGTCACGGTCAGGTCGTCTCAGATGTCAGCCGGGACTGTACAGCCGGGCAACCTGCCGCGAATGCAGTCACATCCTGAATTAATTTGCATGGCCCGACCCTTTAATATCTGTCCAGGTGCTTCCTGTAACACGGCATACAACGACACTGCCACATGGGGGAGTGACAGCATGCCAGGAGATGAGAGGGCCTCAGCACACAGATAACCATCTCACTGGTAATGAAACAGGACATGCAAACAATGGCCAGCAGACATAACAATGGGCAGAGAACATGAGCGGACATGAAAGGGACTGTACGGTATTAGAAAGAAAAAAAATAAATAAAATTCTGCTTCATTTTCCTGAAACAGCGCCCATCCGGTTCACAGGCTGTACTTGGTATTGCAGCTGAGCACCCTTTGCAAATTTAAAATAGGGGGGAATTTATCATCATGTCCTGTGCTCCAAAAATCTGACTTCAAGAAGTAGCAAAATAGGGCTTTTGTGACTTTTTCAGCTACTTGTGCAACTTTTTGTGATCTTGCATGACAGTTTTGAAAAGTGGGCGTAGTTAGCTATGCTAATGACGCAAATGCAAGATTTAGGGGCCATTCAGACGGCCGTAGTATTGCAGATCCGCAATACCACGGATGGGCCCAGCCGGCCGACCCACTATTGAGGACAAGAATAGGACATGTTCTATATTTTCTTGCAGAGCCGCGGCTCGGCAAGTTCCCATGCCGGCCATTGTAGTGAACGGTCCCGCACCTATTCCACAATTTTGCGGAATAGGTGCGGACCCGTTCACACGGTCGTGTGAACGGGCCCTTAAGAAATTAAAGAGGTTTTCCAAGACTTTAAGGCCTCATGCATACATCCGTGGACCAGAGGATAGGTCATCAGTATAAAAGTCTCAGAAAATCCATTTAAAAAGTCGCACAGATGATGCAAGCTCGCTCCGGTATGGGTGACATAAAAACTGGAGTAATTTTTAAGGATACGCCTAACATCGTCCGTCATTTGATCAATTTGGCACATATAATGGTAACGCAGACCCAAAAAAAGATTTATCAAAACTGGTACAAATGGAAACTGGCTTAGTTGCCCCTAGCAACCAATCAGAATCGAGCTTTCATTTTTCACAGCTCCTCTGCAAAATGAAAGGAGGAATCTGATTGGTTGCTATGGGCAACTAAGCCAGTTTTCCTTTACAGCAGTTTGGATAAAACTCCCACAAAGACTTTGAAAATTTGCCCCAAAGTAATCAGAAAGTTGCACAATGCTTCATCATAAAACACGTATTCACAGACAACCTGTCCAATCGCAAATATTCCAGAAAGGGAGAGATAAGAAGAATAACAACACATTTATTCTGACGTGTTCACATTAACAGGAAAGCAGCAGTTTCTTGTGAAGAATTTGCAGACTCATTGATGCCACATCATTGCTGGCAGACGCTCTACAAATGCGGTCCATGTCAGAAACCACAAATTCCACCTTCTTGGCCCTGTCACATGTTGACAGTCCCGGGGCAATGACCACACATTACAAGCTATATATAACGGGAGGGAAGGAGGAACATGACTCAGTCCCGGAACCCGTGAACAACATCTGGTTACCATCATGCATCCAGCTTATAAGATCTCAGTAGATAACGCTGGCTTTTTCCAGTTTTCAGGACTGGTTGCTAAGGAAACAAGACCTAAAACATTTTAAACAGGGTTGTCAAGGAGCATGTCCATAGCAACCAGTCCATCATGGAGGCACGGCAAAACTCAAACCAGACTTTTTTCTCTCAATTCTTATTCTCAAGTTAATCAGACTGATGGAGAACCCCTTTATGAAGGCCACTTCTGTAGTGGAGGCCTCAGTCTGAGTCGTGACAGCCAAAGGATGACCACAGGCCTGGGTGTGGCAGTAAAAGTTGTAGCTAGGCCTTATTTTATCCTGGGCAAAGCTTCAGCTCACTGTCCCTGTATCTAAATCATACTTGTCAACTCTCCTGGAACGTCTGGGAGGCTTCCGAAAAAAAGGGGAGACCCCTCAAACTCCCAGAAGAGTTGTCAAGTGTCCCAGGTGCCGAGGGATCCTCCCGGCACATGCCGGAGACTAGCCACTGGTTGTGCTTAGCACTGGAGTCTGTGTCATCAGATGAAGGGCAGGTGCTGCAACACAGAAAAGGGCTTGATCCAAAGGAAGTAGGGTATGGCATTGGGGGGGGGGGTTTATGGCATGCCGCTAGTGCAACGTAACCTCCCCCGAGCGCCAGCTAGGAAGTTGGCGAGTATGATCTAAATACCCTGCCCAAGGAGAAGTAGATTATTGGTGCCTGCCCCTTCTTCAGTTGCTCCTTTGTGCTGTAGAATCCTAGCACTACAGCAAGACATCTACCATTCCCACACAGAGCAGTAATGCTCCCCGGTCCTCCGTTGCTCCTTTGCACTGGAGAATCCTTGCTCTGCAGCAAGACATCTGCATCAACAGGAGGCACACTTGCCCATCGGGAGTCTAGGAGCTGAGTGACAACCGACAGATCGGCTCATAGGGCTCCCAGAAGGACAGACCTATTGAGGAACTTGACACTAACAATTTCCAGACACCCTGCTTTATAACCCCCCCCCCCTCCTTGGATTTAGCCGCATCTCGCCATCCCACCACTGAGGACATCTCATACACAGATCCGTTATCTGCCGGTCCAGCTGTGCAATATCAGCTTCAGTGAACAACACAGGAAAAAATACCAAGCGGGAGGAAAGGCCCAGTGACTCGGAGACCCCAGCACCCAAAATAGAAGGCGGCATTAGGATTGTTTTATCCGGCTTCCTCGAGCTTCCTGCACAGCAGACTTTACAAGGATGAGAGCGCACATCCTCTCCTCACCGGCTCCGGGCCCCGTATGTTCAATTTTCTGACCCAGCGGTTCTTAACCTTGTTTGGACTGGACCCAAGGATGTGCAACGCCTTCCTATTTCGGTTTAAACACGGCCTTTTTACCGCTATGCTGCTCTTCCTTTGACATCTTTCTGATAGAGTTTGCACACGGAAAAATGGGGACCTGGTAGCAAAACGAGGCGAGGATAGGCAGGAACCTTGGGCCTCCAAGACGTGTATGCAAATGTTAAGGCGTCTGCTCAAATTAATATTGCCTGAAATGGGCTCCTCAGAAGTACTGCTATGGAAGACGTACAGAAACCTATTTTTCAGGGTCTTGTGATATTGCTGACAATGGCTCGATCTCTCGGACGCCTGCAAGACTATTATCAATGTTTGATTGGTCGGGAACCGATCCTGAAAACACCCCTGCCACCGACAATCAGAAGAAAAAAGGGGCAGAGGTGCTCCAGGCGGTGCCACGTCCCCTGATGGTTTATGCAGACACAGAGGCTCATGGGCATTTGAACAGGACTGAGCTGCACTACCGGACACCACCACACTCATATGAATGGCGCTGTGCTACAGCCCCCTCATTCTGCGGATCAGCAAAAGTCTACTGATGTATCAGGCCCGGAAAAACCTCCTTTAGGGCTCATGCACACAAACTTATCTTCTTTCTGTGTCCGGCAAAAAGACAAAAAACTGAATGCACACGGAGTAACTTCCGTTTTTTTTGTGGGCCAATTCATTTCAATTAGTCCACCAAAAAAAAAAAAAGTGCATTCCTTTTCTGTATATCCGTTCCACAAAAAGATAGAACATGTCCTATTATTGTCCGCATTACGGACAAGGATAGGATTGTTCTATTCCGTTCCACAAAATACGGAATGCAAACAGACATCATCCGTATTTTTTGCAGACCGCAAAATACATATGTTCGTGTGCATGAGGCCTTAAGGCAACTTGTCAAGTGGAACATTGTGATGATACCTAAATAATACCATTTGAAAGAGTTAAAAACTTGGTTGCCACATTCGCCTTCCCTCTGTGATTCCACCAGTCATTCAGCAGAGGGGTCATTTGAGCTCCTTGCCCAACCGTTAGGGGATTGTCCCTGGCTTCCAAAGGTCACCTGATTGGGATTCGGGGGGGGGGGGATGTAGACATTTAGATGGGCCAACTGTGCCTGCCAGCTCGGCATTTAGAGGACCTGTCCGTTGTCCTGACATCCCAGTTTTGGTAAACAACATTCCCCATATTACAACACTTTGCGCTATTCCTCCATAATTCCTCCTAGAAAGTAACGAATAAATTGGGGAGTCCGTGCTTAATCTTACACTGTCTTTTCAGACTGTGCTGGGACACACCTCTTTGATGAGGGGAATGGTGACACCCAGCAGTCAATCTATTCAGACATAATCAGGAGGAATAATAGAGGAACAATCCAGTGCAGGGTTATAAGAAACAGTGTCATATGTTGTTATTTCATGCAAGTCGTTACTGAGACAGACATGTCAGGAGAACCTCTTTAGATGGCACAATTAAGACGTAATCCCCTACTGAACTCCAGCGCTGGGTTGTGGGGTTTGGTTCTTAGCAACGGATATAGAAATGTAAGAAATGATTCATGTGAAATTCCTGCCGACGGCCGTCATACATCAGGGAATGGAGGCATTTAGTGCACCTTCCTGCACTGTGACAGGTGATGTGATCACCGGCTGTCAGCGCACTATGGCCACAGGCGACGACGGAACACCTACAAAGCAAACACCTGACATCACCCACACAACCTTCACCCAGACCTAAGGATCAGCGGGAGGCGGCGCGTTATAAAGGATCAGCGGGAGGCGGCGCGTTATAAAGGATCAGCGGGAGGCGGCGCGTTATAAAGGATCAGCGGGAGGCGGCGCGTTATAAAGGATCAGCGGGAATAAAGACAATAAGGCTACATTCACACAACAGTGAAAAATGGACGCATGACAGCATTTTTTTTTTACCAGCTGACACATGGCTGTTTTCAGAACCATTGAAGTCTATGGGGCTAATCAGATAGACGTTTTTTTAACACACCACAAATAGGAGCAGTCAACAAAATACGACATATCCTATATTTGTCCATTTTCATGGCCAAACGGACCCCACTGGAACCGTTTTTAACGGCCACAGGAGTGCACCCGTCTAATGGATGTTAAAAACAGGTACACTCATGAAAACGGCCTGTCAGGGGTTAAAATGAAAAAAAAAAAAATACTACTCCCCTCATCCACTTACAAGGCACTAGGACACTCGCTCTTCACAGGATGAAGAAGGACCTGATGTCATCACGCTGGGTGAAGAGCGGGTGTCCTGCAAATTGCAGATCCGCAAAACACAGATATCAACCATGAGCGTCCCGCATTTTACGGAAGGGTCAGCCCCTAACAGAACCGCCCTATCCTTGTCCATAATGCGGAAAATAATAGGACATGTTCTATTTTTTTTGCAGCACGGCCATGCACACTTATGGACACTGAGTCATTTCCGTTTTTTGCGGCCCCATTGACGTGAATGCTTCTGCATACAGGCCACAGAGGAAAAACGGAACTGACACGGAGAACCCTTGGCCAATTCCGCCATAATCGCGTGTTTGGTCGACATACATCTAGCGTATATGGCCAGGTTAGACGATATGTCCAGGGTTTGAACGGTCTATCCTCAGCTCCTCAACACACTGTCTGCATATCGGCCGCCATGTTTAATAAACGTGACAGGTTCCTTTTAAAACTTTGTGACTAATTAGAAATTCCAAGTGCAAGAAGCAAAACTATGACAGGAGATGACACAGACAGGGCTGCGCCGCTATGGACACTGTAAATGATGATTCTTCACGTAATGTCAGCACGATGTCACACGTTACAGGTTTAGCACAACAGGTGACCAAAGTTTTGTGCGGATTAAAAGAAATGTGATCCTAAACCTTAAAGGAATTGTCTGCGACCATTAAAAATCTGGGGCAAAAACTACAATGACAATAAATAAATAAAATCACGTTATACCCGCCCCTTTCAGAGAACGGCGCTTGCCTGTTTCCTGCCACTGCTTATTTACAAACAGCAGGGGTGATGTACCGGGAAACAGCATGTGACCGCCACAGCCAATCACTGACCTCAGTGGTCAGGGATGCAGGAATCCACTGTACATGCGCTTCTGCTGAGTGGGGCTGTGATCGGCTCAGTCAGATCTGTCCTATGACGCGCCCAATGGACCCCACTGACTTAACGGGTCAGCTGGGTTTCCATCATGGTGCCCAGCATTTCGGCAGAAAGACGAGCAAAAACAATGGAGGTTCCTAATGGAAATGTGAACACAGTTTAACCAATACTATAAAAATGTCCCCCATAAGCCCGGGCCCCTCACAATGAATATACTTACCTCAATCCCTGCGCCGCTGTTGCTTCTCCCCGTGTGCGGATGAAAACATCCGGAGTCGGGGGGAGTAGCTAATGGCAGGCGGGGACGAGCCTCTCTAGAGTCACCTGCGATGCTAGGGAGGCTCGTCCCCGTCTGCCATTGGCTGGCCCCACCCCCCGACACCGGATGTTTTCATCCGCGCACGGGGAGAAGAAGCAGCAGCAGTGCGGGGAGCAAGGCAAGTATATTCAGTGTGAGGGGCCCAGGCATATGGGGGGCATTTATAGTCTTGGATAACCCCTTTAAAGGGGTTGTCCAGGATTTTGATATTGATGGCCTATCCTCAAGATAGCGCATCAATATCAGACTGGCAGGGGTCAGCACTGATCAGCTGCACAGCTCCACTCATTGTGTGGTGGATGGAGCTACTCCCACTGAAGTAAATGAGTGCAGCGCCGCAGTTACCAGCTCCAACCACTACTCAACGGACGGAGCTGTGGAGTGCCAACTAAACAGCCGATTGGCGGGGATGCCAAGTGTCGGAGCCCCCTATCCTGAGAATAGGTGATCAATATCAATTCTGGACTGCCCCTTTAAACGCAAGAATAATGTGGCAACTGTGTGGTGCGGAGAATCCATGTGATGTGTATACTGGAAATACCGCTGATGTCATCCCGCTGTGTTATTCTGCTGGATACATATTTACCAGTGACATCACGAGATGCCTTCTGGCCTGGCATGGACGCTGCTGGCGGATATAACAGGCTGGACATTCATCCGCACTGCTCGGTGACGGCCTGTTTTCACATTTTCCAGCGCTGCCCACACAAAGCGCTCATTCTCAAGCCTCCTGAATGCCACATTCACTTCTGAGGCCGGGTCACGCCCTTTCTTCAGGGAAAAACTGACGATCTAAGACAGGTTCAATTCTGAATTACAAGGAGACATTATTTCCAGGTTATTGCCCCGGGACACATGGTAAGAAAAGTGTCACCTGCGTTGTTCCGCCATATCTTATCACCTGCCTGTGCACCATATAGCAGATGATCTTTAAATATATAAAACTGAAAGTGATTGCGCAGGATTAGATAAGCATGGTATAATAGCGCCACACCTGTCTACAGGCCGTGCGTTGTATTACAGCTCAGCCCCATTCATTTCAGCTTTCATGTTCATCTAATGGCGACGAACCCCTTTCATTTTATAGAATATAAAGTTATACAACCGTCCAAAAAACTTCAAATCCTTCCTGCTTGCTGTCAGTGAATGGAACACAGTTTTTTGTTGTATTTTTTCATTTGGCCATATGATTACTCATAGGCAGCGCTGGGACACAGCAACTCTACCCATCCCCCTCTTCATCTGTGATGACGCATTGTTTATTGCAACCACAGGTCACGTGAGCAGTCTTGCCCGCTCTAGCGCCATCATATGGTCAAAATGTCTGGTGATTGGCCGGCTTGATCACATGATATCATCAAGCGCAGGATTGCTAATATTGTACTCTGTTTAGGCAATAATCTGGGCTAAACTGCCTGGATTCGAAGCTGATGCATTGTAACCAGCGCTGGTACATTGTAACCCATGGTTGCAGTTCTGACCACAGACCTTGGACAGGGGTATGAGCTATATGATGGTGAGTTTTGAGGTTTAGTGGATGACACCAAAATATATATCGCATCACTAAGGCACCATATACTGAAACCACTGAGGCGTAAGGCACGACGTATGACATCACTGAGGTGTAAATCCCAATATAGGATATCACTGAGGTGTGAGGCACAGACAGTGGCGTAGCTATAGGGGTCACAGCGGTCGCAGTTGCTACTGGGCCCCTAATTCAGGGCGGTCAGCAAACACTAAGGCTGACTGATCTGCATTGACGAGCCACTTAAAGGGGTTACGCCCTGACTGATGTAAAAAATGAAAATTAGACATTGTACAGGATAGGACAACCTCTTTCTAACAAAGCTAGAACCAGCCCTGTACCTCACATGGATCCAGAGATCTCCCCATGCACTGCTCCAGTTCTGCTAGATTTATTTCATGCTGGCTACTCAAGGGGCGTGTCCTTACTGCTGCAGCTCTCTCTCTCTGTAACTGCCACAGCTTCTAACAGAACATATGGCTGGTGGAAGTTGAAAATTTAGACTGAGCATGTGCGACCACATCTGTGAGACAGACAAAAAAAAAAAAAAGAACCAGCGGGTGGCGCTATACATATACATTTTATTGAATAGCGGCTACGCTAAATATTTAATTACATGCAATTACAAAATTATTCAGATCCAGGGGCTGGGCTGAAAAAGGTAAGATGTGTTTTGTGGCACAACCCTTTTAAGAGACTGATGGAGATGGGTGGGAAACAGAAGTTCAGAACAGATCAGAACCTATAGGCCGCCCGTGACTGAAACAAACAGGCAGCAGAATCCACAGGGGGTACAGTTATGGAAGGCAACCAAACCCTCTACTGCATAGGAGATATAGAGGTGGCCCATATGGCATGTGAGGGACACACCCTCAGTCAGCCCACACTTCCAGAAGGACCAAGTGTCCAGTCAAGGTGGGTCATAGAAATGAGTCAAGCATCTGAAGACGTCTGGGGAGACACTTACATGAGGTCCGGCCGGTGTTTATGTAGAATGGCGCAGAAAGCCAGCCCGTCCCTGAACGAGGTGGTCATATTCGTGATGTTCACGTCACGATAGCCATCGCACTGCTGCTTGCACCACTGCTGGAGAGCCTTGATGGCGGCCATCCTGGAGGAGACTGCAAAGCACAAAAATCAGGTTAATAGTGATAAAAAAAAAAATTAACTAACTTACAAATTTATACTTTGTTCTCCTTGGTGCAAAGAGTGGGGAAGCCTTGTCCGTGCCTCAACCAGTACAGGAAGAGTATCCATGCTATTAAAGGGGGCCTCCAATGTTACTTGCTTCACCAGAATTCCCTCCCAGATGCAGGAAACCTTCCAAGGACTTGCCATCAATCTTCTGGGAGGAGAGAAGAAAAGCCAACAACAATAGAGGTTCCCTTTAAGATGGCAATGGAGACTAGATATGATGAACCTCCTGTAGACACCTTCTTCAGGATGACCACCCTCCGCAGAAGATCGGTCAGCTCAAAGCAGATTGACTTGTAGATCCTACCGACCACCTGATGCCTCTGCTCTTCCACAGATACCATAAAAGTGGTGGAACGAGCCATGTTTAAAGGGTTTCTGTCACCAGTTTTTTGCGTATGAATCAGGCTGACGTTAGAGATGTGCTCATGTCACCTGATTGTAACTGTGTATATGTTTTATTAAATAGTGCCCCCGTTTTTCTACAATTTTAACTTTTAGTTTATGCTAATAAGCCTCTAGGAGCAGGGGAGGGGCGGGGGGGCGTTACCCCTGCTCCTAAAGGCTCCGTTCGCCCACCTTTAGAAACGCCTCCTTCTTTTTGAGTGACAGGGCCAGGCACAGTTCTTCTCCTCCTGCCGTCCCTGTGCTCCGTGTATATCGCGCGCCTGCGCTGCCCCCTTCAGTACTCAGTACAGTAAATGAAGGCCGCTCGGCGGCTCCCGGCTTCCTCACTGCGCCTGCGCTGTGCTCGACTGTGACGTATTCGGCACAGGTGCAGTGAGGAAGCCGGGAGCCTGCCAGCGTCCTTCATTTACAGCGCAGGAGCGGGATTTAGACCGAGGACAGGGCCGGCTGCCTGGCCCTGTCACTCAAGAAGAAGTGGGCGTTTCTAAAGGTGGGCGATCGGAGCAGGGGTAACGCCCCCCCCTGCTCCTAGAGGCTTATTAGCATAAAATAAAAGTAGAAAAATGTGGGCACTATTGAATAAAAGATATACATGAATGTCAGCCTGATTCATATGCAAAAAACTGGTGACAGCAGGGGTGGATTGGCCATAGACCTTACAGGGAAATTTCCTGGTGGGCCTGCCTGACCTCTCCTCACAGCCGACCAGTGGAAGTTTTTGGGGATGTATTTTGTGCTTCTGGCAGTATTATGTGATGGACTGTGGTATGTGTCTCTGTTGGGGCGGTATAATGTGCCAAGATATGGTATATGGTAATATGGTATTGCTGGCCCTGCCTTCCATCAATTTGGACCCGACTACAAAACGGGGCCACTTTCAGTATTTTTTCCAGGGCCACTTTCAGTTCCCAGTCCGCCCCTGGGTGACAGAAACCCTTTAACGGGTACAAGATCAAAACCAGAATCACCAAGGCCAGAAGCCTCTTCACCCATGTCCGATCAAATCAGCAGAGGAAAGATAATCTTGTTACCAGCAACACATCGGATCCTAGATGTCAGGAGCTCAACAAGTCTAGACGGCAAACTTGTAAAGAACCAGCAGCAAATTGGAAGATTAAGTCCACAAAAGATCACAGGTGAAAAGATCAGGGTGACGTCTACTCAACGGCTGACAAGGATCTGACTTTGTCTTCAGGACATGGCAGGTATCATCCCATAACATGTGGAAGTTGTAAATTTTTTAGGTCACCACTATCTGATTGGTGTGGTCCAACTCCCAGAACCTCTGCCGATCAGCTGTTGGAAGGCGCTCAGCCAGCCACCGTGGCCTCCTCCTCAGCCTGTGACATCACATCAGTAGGTCCCATGGCCTTGTGCAGATCAGTCCCATTCAGGAGCCGACTGGGAACTGAAAGTGGCCCTGGAAAAAAATACTAAAAGTGGCTCAGTTTTGAAGTCGGGTCCAAATTGATGGAAGGCAGGGTCAGCAATACCATATTGTGGCACATTATACTTCCCCAACAGAGCCAAATACCACAGTCCATCACAGAATACTGCCAGAAGCAGAAAATACACCCCCAAAAACTTCCACTGGCCGGCCGTGAGGAGGGCTCAGGCGGGCCCCTGGGCATCAGCCCACCAGGAAATTTCCCTGTAAGGTCTATGGCAATCCGCCCCAGTCCCATTCAAGTGAAAGGAACTGAGCTGCAATACCAAGAGCAGCCACTATAAAATGTACGGCGCTGTGTTTGGTTTTGTATGAAGAGAGTGTAGCGCTCGCCTAAACTGGTGATTGGCAGGGGTTGGCCACCAATCAGATATTAATGAAAGCCCCTTAAAGCTGACTATACACATTAGATTAGGGATCGGCAACCTTCAGCTGTTGTGAAACTACAACTCTCAGCATGAAAATTTACTCGGCTGTTCTAAAGTGAAACAAAGTGTAGTCTGTGTGTGTGTAGTAAGACCAAACGATGTTGAGATGCACATACTACTAGTGAGCAAGGAATGGGTCTGGGCAATGAGACTATTTAGGTCCCCCCCCCCACGGATTTAAAAACCGCATCCAAATGATACCAGTCACATAAAAAAAAAAAAAAAAAACTTGTGTAAACAGACCCTTAGACTCAGTAGAAGTTGTATAAAACTATATGCAGTAAGCTCCCCCTAGTGGCAGAATTTTTTCTACGCATTTTTGAGCAGGCTGCCTCTTTCTGTTTGAAACACATTGAATGAAGCGACCGATGCAGCGAGCAGGTACAGGAGGCTCGGGAGACCCCCTTCTAGTGATCTTCGGGGGGTCCCAGTGATCAAACATCACCTATAATGTGTATGTCCATGGTGGGAAACATCCTACGAGAGTACGCAGAGTGTACGGACCGTACATGAGACTCGAGCTCAACCCTATACAGATCTATGGCACGATTTGGCCCCCTGACCATTGCTTTGGGGCCCCAGCCAGTGCCCATACATAGAGGGATAATCCCAAAAACTCAGATCTGACACCTCACTGGCAAAATGAGACAAGGCACCAACCAGCGCCAAGAACTTTGCTCTTTCATAGCAGCAACAAGCTATAAATCACCTACAGAGCAATACAAACTCTCCTTAGTCAGTGACAGACTTAACCCTTTGCAAGCCGGCCCAGATCGCAAGAATATTGGGAAATTTGCAAAAATTATTGCGAAACCTGGGAAGTTCTATAATAAAGGACTATATATCATGCACACAGTAGTATATAGATCTAGTAAGACCTGTTGACAGCACACAACTTTCAGGCAGATGCTACAATACACATAAAACCGTGTATTAAATGCATTTAAAGCCATCCCCACAGTAATAGACAGTTAAAGGCAGGAACAGCAGCTTACTTTATGGCGCTCCCCTCAGCTGTGGCGTTCCCTCAGTACATGTATGTGGCGTCCTCCACAAGAGCTCCCAGGAGAAAGCCTGTCACTTCCAGCCCGGAGCTCGGCGTGTGAGCCTATGACTAGCCGACTAACGCCGAGTCTGGGGAGAGTGGGCGGGGCTATGGACGGGTGGGCGGTAAACTATGGGGCGGAGCTAAGGCAGGCCGGCGTGCTGGCTGGGTGAGGGGCGGGGAGTGTGGGCGATGACGTCACTCGGCAGGGACACGCCGGCTCCTTGGAGACGTGCGGTTGTTGTTAGTTACAGCGCGCGAGCAGCAGCTGGACGGTCCTCGTCATGTCTGCGTGTGTGACGTCACAGCCCTTAGGTGTAGATAACTGGAGACAAATGCCTATCAAAACCTTAGGGGTTTTCTCGCTGGCAACACATCCACAATGCACAGGATAGGTGATAAATGTATGATGGCTGGTGGTGGGCAGGGCGCTGGGAACCCCAGGGGTCATGAAAGTGGAAGGACCCTATAAGAATGGAGCAGTGGTCGTCCTACTGTAGCTGTCACCAGTCTTGAATTTGGAGAGTCAGTCCTTAATGTGGTTATCCAACACCTATAATGCCTGAGCACCACATACAGGTGATACCCTGATCCCCGGCACCTGCGTCGCTCCTGCTCCCCGCACCGCCACCGCTGCATCACCTCTTCGCAAGGATAAGCGGATCAAAACATCCGGCAACAAGAAGAGGGCTTGGGGTGGACTGGCAGCGAAGCCAATAGCAGGCCACAATGTGGGTGATGCTAGGGAGGCTCGTTCCTGTTGCGGTCTGTTATTGGCTAATAAGTGATGGGACTATGAGAGGTGGTCTGGTACAGTAATGGGAATAGGAGAGATGGCCCGGTACAGAGATGGTCCTGTACATTGATGGAACTAGGAGAGATGGTCCAGTTCATTGATGGTCTGGTACAGTAATGGGAATAGGAGATTGGTCCGGGTACAGTGGATGGGTCCCTGTACATTGATGGAACTTAGGGAGGGATGGTTCCAGTTCATTTGATGGTCTGGTTACAGTAATTGGGGACTAGGAGAGATGGTCGATACAGGATGGACTAGAAGAAATGGTCCGGTACAAGCGATGCGACTAGGCAGACATGGTCCGGTACAGTGATGGTCCTGTACATTGATGGAACTAGGAGAGATGATGGCCCGATACAGCGATGGGACTAGGAGAGATGGTCTGGTACAGCGATGGGACTAGGAGAGATGGTCCGGTACAGTGATAGGACTAGGAGAGATGGTCCGGTACAGTGATGGGACTAGGGAGAGATGGTCCGGTACAGTGATGGGACTAGGAGAGATGGTCCAGTACAGTGATGGGACTAGGAGAAATGGTCCTGTACAGTGATGGACTAGGACAGATGGTCCGGTTACGGCGATGGGACTAGGACAGATGGTCCGGTACGGTGATGGGACTAGGAGAGGTGGTCCGGTACGGTGATGGGACTAGGAGAGATGGTCCGGTACAGGTGATGGGACTAGGAGAGATGGTCCGGACGGTGATGGACTAGGAGAGGTGGTCCGGTACAGTGATGGGACTAGGAGAGATGGTCCAGTACAGTGATGGGACTAGGAGGAATGGTCCGGTACGGTGATGGGCCTAGGAGAGATGGTCCGGTACGGTGATGGGCCTAGGAGAGATGGTCCGGTACGGTGATGGGACTAGGAGAGATGGTCCGGTACGCGTGATGGGAACTAGGAGAGATGGTCCGGTACGGTGATGGGACTAGGAGAGATGGTCCGGTACGGTGATGGGACTAGGAGAGATGGTCCGGTATGGTGATGGCCTAGGAGAGATGGTCCGGTGACGTGGCGGTACAGTGGGATTAGGAGAGATGGTCCGGTATGGATGGGTGATGGCCTAGGAGAGATGGTCCGGTACAGTGATGGGACTAGGAGAGATGGTCTGGTACGGCGATGGGACTAGGAGAGGTGGTCCGGTACGGTGATGGGACTAGGAGAGGTGGTCCGGTACGGTGATGGGACTAGGAGAGATGGTCCGGTACAGTGATGGGGCTAGGAGAAATGGTCCGGTATGGTGATGGGACTAGGAGAGATGGTCCGGTACAGCGATGCGACTAGGAGACATGGTCCGGTACAATGATAGGACTAGGAGAGGTGGTCCGGTACGGTGATGGGGCTAGGGATCCCAGTGAAGTGTCTTGGCCCATTGTAATGAGCTATGGTCACATGAATACATGACAATGCTTATGGTTGGAAATAGCTCAGGAGTCAGGAGCTGGACTCAGTGTCCGGTAGCTGTGGTCACATAAGTGTCAGAGCTAGGGGGCAGTACAAGTCTCAACACAGAAGGGAAGAAGTCTTTTCTCAGAAGAAGTCAACTTGTGTCTGGATTTACAGCACAGCCCCATTTACTGTTCCATTAATATCATGTGTACTCGATTTACCATCTGTATATGTAAATGCATATCATGGGAAAATAATAATAGAGGAGGTATGTAAAATAAGCAACTATATGACCAACTCAGCTCTGCTACATCTGTGCATGGCATTTCTAGTTACGATTCTGGTCACTGGAAATCAGGTGTGATGAGCAAAATGTGTCATAGCAATAAAATGACTGCAAAATGCAATAGAGACTCGCAGGCTGTCACCCGGATGACCTCCAGAAGCTGCTGTCCTACTCAAAAGGGCTTTTCCCTGTAGACGTGTCTCATGTAATATTATTCATGAGAGTACAATGCAGAATACTGCTGGGGTAACTGCTGCTTAAAGGGGGACTCCACCTACATTTACTTACACGATCTGATTCATCTTGTTGTAAGAGTTAGAGCCTGGTCTCATAAAATGGCTGCTTACAGCCACCACTAGGGGGAGCTCAATGAATAGGAATTTATTTACATAACATTGACTGCAATGAAAGCCGTGAATATCTCTCGGCACTGTGCTTATGGCGGTGCTCCATGCCCACTGCCGCCTGGCGGGGCAGGGACGGGTGCCGCATCTCTCACCTACTTCATACTGCCCTTGCTCCTCAGGCTCCAGACCCGCTGATCCCACGTGTCTCCCTCTAGCATGGCCATGGCCTGCTCCTGCTGGTGAGGTTCCTCCCTCCTCTATAGTTGCTGACTCTTAAAGGGCCAGGACACATGCTCCCTGATTTGTTCCATCCTATGGCTGGTCATCTGTGGATATATAAGGCACCTTCCCCTGAACCATTAGTCTAGCCAGCTATTTACTTGTGAAGGTTCTCTGTTTGTCTGCCCGTGTACTGATCTCTACCTTTTGACTGATTCTCACCCCCCACTGCCTGACCTGACTGCTGCCTGTTTGCCGTATTTACTTTCTCTGCCTGCCCTGACCTTGGACTAGTTTCACGGATTCACACAAACTGTGCCTGCCCTGACTTTGGACTACTTTCACGGATTCACACAAACTCTGCCTGCCCTGACTTTGGACTAGTTTCACGGATTCACACAAACTGTGCCTGCCCTGACCTCGGCCTGGTTCCTGACTACTAGTATTGCCTGTTCTGTCCGTGCTTGAACCCCATGGATTAGCAGCCAACCACACCTGGACTATTCCAAGAGTTGGCGGCCTGGTAGCTCTCCTACAGTGAAGTCCAGATCCCTGTAAGGGGTTAAAGGGTGAAAACCAGAGGAGAGCCAGAATAACGCCCTCAGGACTAGCCCAAAGTCAAACCGGTTCATTGGCACATTGGTTCCACCCCAAGAAGCAGCTCATTGGTGGGCTCCATAGTAGTCTTGTGGACTTCTTCCATGGTAGGTACATCATTGGAAACCAGGCTTCTCTCCATTTTCTTCATTCACCTTGGAGAGACGCTTTCTACTCTGGCCAAGAAATTAAGATCCTGAACAATGGACCTCACTTGGAATAAGATATATGAAAACGGGTTTCCTAAACTGGACACCCCCTTGAACTGGAATGAAATATTGAAATCGTATTATTTCAGACTACTCACTTCAATCGTTGACCCATTTTGGCCCTAACCATCTAGATCTATCACCTTCGGCCAGCTGACTGTTCATGATAGAAGCAGATACCTACAGACCTCATCTCCACTGAGTTCTTTGATCATCTAAACTACAAATCCCTCAGCTGCAACCCAAACAAAGCGAGCCACGCGGAGCCCACATTAGAGGTGCGTCCATTACCTACCAGCAGGAAATGGACAGTAACTCAATTCTGTTAAGATTGAATTAACCTTAAATCGGACCTTAAAGGATTTCCAGCCCGTGGGAATACAACCCTTCCACGAACATCTACTAATCACATGGTAAAGTGGGATTTTATCAAGCACAAGTGGCTGGTAAACAGGGATACATTTCATTGTGGCTAATGTTCTTCGAGTTCCTCTGTCTCCGGGGGAAGAGCCTCATGGCAGAAACCCTTAACAAATTCTTCTAGTCAGTTATTTAAAGGAGAGGAGATATTCCCCCGGGGAGATCTCTAGTCTGTATGGGAGATATGGACGCGTTCCAAATGTTGTAGGACGCCATGATGGTGCAGCGTATGTCCGTGTAATGCATTTATCTGTCAGTAATGGCTTCTCTCACTTCATCAGGTACAAGAACATAGAAGGAGTAACATGAGGAGAGATGCCAAGATGTCAACATGAAGAAGGCACGGCAAAGATACGTGGTTCAGCCGTGTATTCTACAGCCCTGCGCCATATATGTGAACCATGTCATGTGTGATAGTCAAGACCATAAAATAGTTTTCTAATATCTATCTATCTATCTATCTATCTATCTATCTATCTATCTATCTATCTATCTATCTAATATTTATATATCTAATATCTGTATATCATCTTCTATCTATTATCTATCTACCTTTTATCTATCTAATATCTATATGTTTCTATCTATCATCTATCTAATATCTATTCTATCTATCTAATATGTATATATCTAATATCTGTTTGTCTCTATCATCTATTATCTATCTATCTCATATCTATATATCTATCGCACTCATATCTATCTATCTATCTATCTATCTATCTATCTATCTATCTATCTATCTATCACACTCATATCTATCATCTATCTCTATCTATCTATCTCATATCTATCTATCGCACTCATATCTATCTATCTATCATCTATCTATTTATCTATCAATTTATCTATCTATTATCTATCTAATATCTATCTATTTATCTATCTATCTATCTATCTATCTATCTATCTATCTATCTATGTACCCTTAGTACCTCACTTCTATATATCACCCATGTAGCTTAGTCCTATATGTTTAGGCTGAGTTCACACATCAGTTATTTCCCTCAGTTATTGTGAGCCAAAACCCGTAGTGGAGCCTCCACAGAGATCAGGTGTAATGTAAAGATCTGCTCCTCTTCTCTGGTTTTGACCCCGCTTCTGGTTTGGGCTCCCAATAACTGATCAAAAAACCTTACCAAATAACAGAAGTGTGAACTCAGCCTTACCTTCTATATACTGGCCGCTGGATATATTTTAGGGAAGGGGGGGGGGGTGATTTCTGTATTTAAAGGAACCTCATCCCTCAATAGAGAAACGTCCCTTTTCTTTCTGCCGGTTCATACCCAGAGCAGAAAGTAAAGGCAGAAGTGCGGCCTGGGGTTGTGTGAAGGTGTTTTCGGTTGAATATTTCAGTTTCTGCTAATATCTCACCAGGTCTAAATACGCCTCAGTCGCTTTTGTGGTTAAGTCTCAATCATATACAAGACAGAACCAATCCTATATCAGGCTCAGAAAAGGAAGGCGCCTACCACTAGTGACCGAGCACTGGTCCCTTTAAATGTCCTTTTAAAGGGGTTGTCTCATCTTGACTGCACCTTTCCGCGTGCTATATTAGGGCGTATGGATGTCATAGAGCAGGGGGTCTCCCACTCAGTGCCGCTAACAAGCAGGGGCTCCCGCTCTCTCAGATACAATCCACCTGTTTGAATGGACACATGTAATACTCCATTTCACCTGTAGTAGTCGCTATAGAGCAGCAGGCAGCAACTTACCTGGTGAAGTCAGGGGTCTGGACCACAGCAGCTTTTTACGGAATTATCTTTTAAAATATAGGGGGCAATGAAAGAATACCGCCCCTCACATCTACCCCCACCCTGAAATGGCTCCATAATGAAGAATATATATATCACAGGGGTTATAAAGTGATGGCATATCGCTAGTAGGACAATATTTTGTGAGCGGTGGGGGTCTGATGTCTGAGACCCCCATCAGTTCTGATTCCGCACTGCAGCCCCTTCCTGTGGACATCGGAATCGTCAGAATCCCCTCTCCGACAGAAAATGCAAAGTATCAGAGAAAGAGGGGAGGCAATCAAGCACCGGACGTGTAATGGTTAACAAGCATCATTTTAAGAGTTGCAATGTGACCATTTCGCCCAGTTTAGCCCTTCCATGCACATGTGGGGGAAGATGTGACCAACCTGAGAGGTAATAGGAGGCAAGCAAAATTTGGAACGCAGCTTTGAATGTGAATGGAGAAGAATGAAGGAGATAAATGATGTATGTAGAGGAAAGATATAGACAATAGCATACAGAATAGACAGAATACAGTGTCCGGGGGTCACCGGCTGCTGCGGCGCATATACTGGTTACATCCTGTCTACCAGTGACACAAGTATTGTGAGCGGTGAGTAAGAGGAAGCTGTTAGGAAACTGGAGTCAAGTGACATCAGCATGGACGTGTAGGCATGGGGGTAATGTATGGGGGCAGCATACACGTCTACGTGACCCCCACCCTGCAGATATCAGCCCAGAATCCACTAAAGAGCACTTCCAAGTCCCCAAGTTTTCTGTACTCTTGTATTCAGTTGTTTTAGATGGTGACACATGCCACCAAAGCGACCACAGGGGTCATCAACCAACTTTCTATTTACCCTGAACGCATGATATCTGCATTGATATTAACTACCAGGATAGCAAACATAGCAGCTGCTATGGGACCCAACAACTAAGGGGCTCATTTCCATTCAAAAGGTGACATCAGTGTGATTATTATCTCTGTACTGTGACATCACTGTGTTTATTATCCCTGTACTGTGACATCACTGTGTTTATTATCCCTGTACTGTGACATCACTGTGTTTATTATCCCTGTACTGTGACATCACTGTGTTTATTATCCCTGTACTGTGACATCACTGTGTTTATTATCCCTGTACTGTGACATCGCTGTGTTTATTATCTCTGTACTGTGACATCACTGTGTTTATTATCCCTGTTACTGTGACATCGCTGTGTTTATTATCCCTGGACTGTGACATCACTGTGTTTATTATCCCTGTACTGTGACATCACTGTGTTTATTATCCCTGTACTGTGACATCACTGTGTTTATTATCCCTGTACTGTGACATCGCTGTGTTATTATCTGTATGTACTCACTTGTTTATTATCTCGTACTGTGACATCACTGTGTTTATTATCTCTGTACTGTGACATCACTGTGTTTATTATCCCTGTACTGTGACATCACTGTGTTTATTATCCCTGTACTGTGACATCACTGTGTTTATTATCCCTGTACTGTGACATCACTGTGTTATTATCCTGTACTGTGACATCACTGTGTTATTATCTCTGTACTGTGACATCACTGTGTTATTATGCCTGTATTGTGACATCGCTGTGTTTATTATATCTGTACTGTGACATCACTGTGTTTATTATCCATGTACTGTGACATCACTGTGATTATTATCCCTGTACTGTGACATCACTGTGTTTATTATGCCTGTATTGTGACATCACTGTGTTTATTATCCATGTACTGTGACATCACTGTGTTTGTTATCCCTGTACTGTGAAATCACTGTGTTTATTATCTCTTGTACTGTGACATCACTGTGTTTATTATCCCTGTACTGTGACATCACTGTGTTTATTATGCGTGTATTGTGACATCACTGTGTTTATTATCCATGTACTGTGACATCACTGTGTTTGTTATCCCTGTACTGTGAAATCACTGTGTTTATTATCTCTGTACTGTGACATCACTGTGTTTATTATCCCTGTACTGTGACATCACTGTGTTTATTATGCCTGTATTGTGACATCACTGTGTTTATTATCCATGTACTGTGACATCACTGTGTTTGTTATCCCTGTACGGTGACATCACTGTGTTTATTATCCCTGTACTGTGACATCACTGTGTTTATTATCCCTGTACTGTGACATCACTGTGTTTATTATCCCTGTACTGTGAAATCACTGTGTTTATTATCCCTGTACTGTGACATCACTGTGTTTATTATCCCTGTACAGTGACATCACTGTGGTTATTATCTCTGTACTGTGGCATCACTGTGGTTATTATCTCTGTACTGTGACATCGCTGTGTTTATTATCCCTGTACAGTGACATCACTGTGTTTATTATCCCTGTACTGTGACATCACTGTGTTTATTATCCCTGTACTGTGACATCACTGTGTTTATTATCCCTGTACTGTGACATCACTGTGTTTGTTATCTTTGTACTGTGACATCACTATGTTTGTTATCTCTGTACTGTAACATCACTGTGTGTATTATCTCTGTACTGTGACATCACTGTGTTTATTATCCCTGTACAGTGACATCACTGTGTTTGTTATCTCTGTACTGTGACATCACTGTGTTTATTATCCCTGGACTGTGACATCACTGTGGTTATTATCCCTGTACTGTGACATCACTGTGTGTATTATCTCTGTACTGTGACATTACTGTGTTTATTATCCCTGTACTGTGACATCACTGTGTTTATTATCCCTGTACTGTGACATCACTGTGTGTATTATCTCTGTACTGTGACATCACAGTGTTTATTATCCCTGTACTGTGACATCACTGTGTTTATTATCCCTGTACGGTGACATCACTGTGTGTATTATCTCTGTACTGTGACATTACTGTGTTTATTATCCCTGTACTGTGACATCACTGTGTTTATTATCCCTGTACGGTGACATCACTGTGTGTATTATCTCTGTACTGTGACATCACTGTGTGCATTAGCCCTGTGCGTTAGGGAAATCATAAGCTTTTCTGAACTCGCTGTTGAAAGGGGTCATGGTGGAGTTGGGTCCTATAATTATTTGCTATGCCCCTGCTACATTGTTATGCTCTTTCTATGTGTCAGTCTTTACTGTGGTTGTTTTGGGCCTTAAAAACCGCCCAACTTGAATAACCTTTTCTTTTTGGCATTTTTTTAAGGTGTTTTTGAGACATTCTTGCCCATATAGCCTGTTTTAGTACATGCTCTTTATGGGGTTTTTTGCATGCCTTGCATTTAGTATTTAAAGGGGTATTCCCATCTCACAAATGTAGTTTGTATAGTTAGTAATAACATCGGTATGGCTATATCTAATAGAATGTTTTTATATAAAATGTACAGTTTAGAAGATTTTCCTATTTGTATATCCATTGTGTGTCCCACACACATCAGTCAGGCCGTTGCCCCTAGTTACGGTTACCCATGGCCATGTAGTAGTGGTGGCCGGCTTGCTCTTGTTCAAACCCGCTCTGAGGTAACTGCTGTATTGTGAACGCACATTAGATGAGCATGAGGAGACACATATTAGGTACTTTCACATATGCATTTTGGACACTACCAGTCCAAAACACAATGGTCAGGATCCGTCCAAAACACAGACTTTATAAACGGATCCTGCTCCATAGAGATGAATTGATCTTAGAACAGGATCCGTTTCTCTGCGTTTTGGAAGCGCAGACAAAAATGCTACAACCCTAAGATGTGTCTGCGCATGCTCATGTAATTTACAATACAGCAGTTACATCAGAGCGGGTTTGAACAAGAGCAAGCCGACCACCGCTACTACACTGCCGCGGTGGTCGTAACTAGGGGCAACGGCCTGACTGATGTGTGTGGGACAATGGAAATACAAATAGGCAAATCTTCTAAACGGTACATTTTATATCAATACATTATATTAGTATAATATTGGTATGGCTATATCTAACTATACAAACTACATTTGTGAGAGGGGAATACCCCTTTAAAGGGAATCTGTCGGCTCTGAAACACCCTCTGAACTAGAGTAAGCGTTGTATAGTGTAAGTGACGTCGAGTCCGGTTATATAAGTTTTATCTTCATACTCACTTCCATTCTGACGCTGTGCTCCCACAAACCTGCAGTAAAATGCACTCACTGGACTCCAGTGCTCACTCACATAATGGAGAGGACTCAAAGAAGAGTCCAGTGAGTGCATTTTACTGCTGGTTTGTGGGAGCACAGCGTAAGAATGGAAGTGAGTATGAAGATAAAACTTACATATTCGGATTCAGCATCACTTACACTATACAACACTTACTCTAGTTCAGGGGGTGTTTTGGAGCTGACAGGTTCCCTTTAAGCATGCACCCCCCTGTAATATCACTTCCTCCTTAACATAGTAACATAGTTTATAAGGCCGAAAAAAAGCCCTCTGTCCATCCAGTTCGGCCTGTTTTCCTACAAGTTGATCCAGAGGAAGGCAAAAAAACCCTGTGAGGTAGAAGCCAGTTTTCCCCACTTTAGGGAAAAAAATTCCTTCCCGACTCCAATCAGGCATCAGAATTACTCCCTGGATTAACGACCCCTCTCTAGTAACTATAACCTGTAATATTATTACCCTCCAAAAATACATCCAGGCCCCTCTTGAACTCTTTTAGTGAACTTACCATCACCACCTCCTCAGGCAGAGAGTTCCATAGTCTCACTGCTCTTACCGTAAAGAATCCTCTTCTATGTTTGTGTACAAACCTTCTTTCCTCCAGACGCAGAGGATGTCCCCTCGTCACAGTCACAGTCCTGGGGATAAATAGATGATGGGAGAGATCTCTGTACTGACCTCTGATATATTTATACATAGTTATTAGATCTCCCCTCAGTCGTCTTTTTTCTAAAGTGAGCAGTTTGGGGAAAATGCAAAAATAGCATTAAAAAATCCAACATACGTCGGCACTTGTTTTTTTTTGCAAAAAAAAAACAAAAAAACAATAGATGTCTATGTGAAGAAAAACACCAATGACCATGCTGCAATTAAAAGGCACACCTCAAGGATGGGAAAAAAACACCAAAAACACACATTTCCCATCTACTTCCATGCAATATCAGAAGCTGATGTTTTGTGCCTAAAAACGCGGCAAAGAACGGCAAAAAAAAAAAAAAGGATACGTTTTCAGTCTGTCCCATGTCAGGGTATCTTATACTACTGGTCTCTGTTGTGCCACCAGGATACTAGGGCCAGGGGGCATCTGCTACCTCTGCCCCCATGACTACACCCCTGATTATCGTCGGGCCGGGTACACAGTGGCGTATTCTGAACTCTATAATAAATTGTGCTGATTGCTTTCCTCTTTGGCGCATTGCTGCCCCCCCCCCCCTCCATCATCAGTGTATACATGTATCCTGATACCTCCTGGCTGACAGTATACGTTTCCCTCCGTGGTGTACGGTTACAGTATAACTTACAAGAAACTGATTAACAGGTCCCTGTGCACACCCGGCATAACTAATGAGACGGAACGGTGTAATGGATTCCCGTAAGCCGGCGCCTTATGTGGACTGAGCCCATTATATGCAAGTGAAACTAAAGCAGCCGCCGTCCACCGGCAGTACTTTTTTTTTTTTTTTTTTTTTTTTTTAAACTTTCAGATTTTTATTGAGTTTTCCAGTATAAAGCAATACAGTAAGCAATAAACTGCAATTCAGATATTACAGTGGTTGATCAGAACAATTACAGGTTCCAAATAACTGTATTACTTATCACCAAGCAATAATAAACCACGTTGTCAACAGTAAACTGGACAACTGTATTTATACAGATATATTAAACAACAGAACTTATAGCACAACAGAGGTACTTATTAATAATTAGGCCTCATTCACACGTCCGTATAATGTGTCCGCATCCTGTCCGCATCCGTTTCCGCAATTGCGGACAATTATGTGGATAGGATGCGGATCCATTCATTTCAATGGTTCCCGTGTGGTGTCCGTTCCGACTGTCCGCAAACAGAAATCCTCCTGTCCTACTTTTCCTCCAATTTTGCGGTCCGTAGCCCAATACAAGTCTATGGGACGTCCGTAAATGCGGAAGACATGCAGAAAGCCATCCGCATGTCATCCGCATTTGCGGATTCCGTTCCAGGAGGGTGGAAAAAAAAGAAAAAAAAAAAGATTTGATTACTCCTTCTGTTTTTTGCGGATCCACAAAAACGGATGACATATGGATACATCCTTTCCGTTTTTTACGGAAAAACGGAACGGATGTCCTGGAAAAACGGAACGGATGTCCTGGAAAAACGGAGTTTTTTGTGGAACAACGGATACGCAAAAAACGGACCATTTTCCAGGATGTGCACAAATGGGGCCTTAAATTGTGCCAAAAATGCTCATCTTAAGGATTCATTCACACGACCGTATTTTGTTTTTCCGTGTCCGTTCCGTTTTTTTGGCGGACCGTATGCGGAACCATTCATTTCAATGGGTCCGCAAAAAAAACGGAAGGTATTCCGTATGCATTCCGTTTCCGTATGTCCGTATTTCCGTTCCACAAAAAAGATAGAACATGTCCTATTCTTGTCCGTTTTGCTGACAAGGATAGGCATTGTTACAATGGATCCGCAAAAAAAAACGGAAACACGGATGCCATACGGAACGTCATCCTTTTTTTTTGCGGATTTTTCATTATCTAATCTAGCCTGGTGACCTTCGATCGCAATGATCCTTGCGTCTCCTGTAGCACGGAGAAAGGTTTTAGGCCTCTTTCACACAAGCGTCGCGGATTTGTTCAGGATGTGTTGCGGATGCGTTGCGTTAAAAACGCGCGGATTGCATGCGGATGCGTTGCGTTTTTAACGCACCCCCATTCATTTCTATGGAGCCTGGGCTGCGTGAAAAACGCAGAATATAGAACATGCTGCGTTTTTCACGCAACGCAGAAGTGATGCGTGAAAAAAAACGCTCATGTGAAAAGCCCCATTAAAATGAATGGGTCAGGATTCAGTGCGGGTGCAATGCGTTCGCATCACGCATTGCACCCGCGCGGAAATCTCGCCCGTGTGAAAGGGGCCTTACTGCTGCCAGTGTCAAGACTGGTAACACCCAAATGGACCTTTCTTGCAGACTGCTGGCAATTCATTTATTATTTATTCATATTTATCCCTTCTAGTAGGAGTAATAGAGGAATGATCATAGAGTGACAAGAATGGATGTTCCAGAATTGTTTTTACATGGAAAATACAAGTAGTTATTAAAACAGACATGTCAGGAGAGGCTTGCCACAGTTTTGGGGTAAGAAGGGGCACTGGGCCAGAAATTGGCATATTATGCCCTGCCCCGGTATCGTAAGCATGACCTCCGTCTTATCTCGTCTTGAATGTAGGTTATCCATTGTACCACGTGGTCTGTGCCAGTGCATGTCGTGTTTACCCCCTTGAAGGTTACATAAAAGAATAAACCGAAACTTTGAGGATCAAAACAATCCAACGGGGCGACTTAGCGGCGGGGGTTAACGGCGTCCGCGTGGAATAACGAACTGTCCTTGCAGCGATTCTGCAGCTTAGCCCTCAGTTAGTACATGGGCTCCTACAAGTCATTGAAGGGCATTTCTAAAGCTTCTTGGGAATCTCTCATTGTGGCGGAGTTTGGAAACGATTTTCTGTAGACTCGGAGAAGAGCGGGTTTTTAACTTTTATGTTATCAGTTCTATTTGTAATTATTAAATGCTAATAGGACATTTATCAATTATTCCATCTTAATTACCCGGCAATAACTATCTTATTGTATTTTAATTAAATTCTTAATTGTTGCTGAGAGTTCCAACAGTTCTGCGTTATAATCTTCAGGTTTCATTAGCTGAAGCATTAGCCTTTGGTAAAAAGGGCACGATTTAAAGATGTGCGCCGCAAAAAAAAAAAAAAAAAAAAATTGGGTTGGATTATATTTGCTAAAAATAATTGAGTAAGAGGGGAAAAAAAAAAAATAAAGGAACCGTATTCCTAGAGAGGGGAGATATCTCTCGGGAGCAGGGAAGCAAGGAAAAGCAAGGGGATTTCATTAAAATCTTCCAAGTGAAACGTAACTTTGCAAAGCCGCAGATTGTACCCCGCGAAGGCGGCGGTGGAGGGGATTAGTCAGAGGTGTATAGTGAAATGTTAGCAAACCTATCTCCTTGGCGAGCTTGGCAGACTGATTTATGTGCAGGGTGCCAAAAACCCACATAAAGGTCTGGCCGTTTGGACGCTTAAAGGGGTTGTGCCGCCATTAAATGTTATATTAATATATAATTCAGCACGAAAAATGAGTTAGTTTTGTAATTTACTTTCTATTACAAAAATTTTCCAGTTGTGAGATATTCCCTTCCTTAATACAATGGCGCCACCTGGTGTTTAATCTGTATAGCGATGGATATGGCCACCTACTGAGGTGGATGCACACGCTCAGATGCATACTTCAACTGCCACCAGCCGTATCTACTGTGACGGTTACAGGGAGAGGGCTGCAGAAGAAAGGATGAGCCCCGCAGCTGTGATAGGGAAAGAGCTGCAGCAGAAAGGATACACCCCCTGAGTTGTGATAGGGAGAGAGCTGCAGCAGAAAAGCTGTAATAAGAGGAGAGCTAGAGCAGATGGGAAAAACACACTAAACTGTGACGAGAGAGCTGGAGCAGGAAGGGCACACCCCCTGAGCTGTGATAGGGAAAGAGCTGCAGCAGAAAAGCTATAATAGGGGGAGAGCTAGAGCAGGAAGGATACACACCCTAAACCGTGATAAGGAGAGAGCTGGAGCGGGTAGAACACACCCCATGAGCTGTAATAGGGAGAGAGCTGGAGAAGGAAGCTGTGATAGGGAGAGAGCTGGAGCAGAAAGAACACACCTCCTGAGCTTTGATAGGTAGAGAGCTGACGTAGAAAGGACACGCCTCCTGAGCTATGATACGGAGAGAGCTACCACAGAAAGGACATGCCTCCTGAGCTATGATAGGGAGAGAGCTGGAGAAGGAAGGGCACACCCCCTGAGCTGTGATAGGGAGAGAGCTGGAGCAGAAAGGACACGCCTCCTGAGCTATGATAGGGAGAGAGCTACCACAGAAAGGACATGCACCCTGAGCTGTGAGAGGGAGAGAGCTGCCACAAAAAGGATATACCCTGGAGCTGTCTAGGGCTGCAGCAGAAAGGACATGCTCCCTGAGTTGTGATAGGAAGAGAGCTAAAAGAGAAAGGATATGCCCGATTAGCCGTGAGAGAGAGAGGGCTGCAGAAGAAAGGACACTCCCCCTGAGCAGTGATAGGGAGAGAGCTGCCACAGAAAGGACTCACCTCTGAGCTACAGCAGAAAAGACACTCCCCCTGAGCCGTCAGCCTGATATAAATCTAGCAGAGCAATGAATGTGGAGATCTCTGGATCCATGTGAGATACAGGACTGGTTCTAGCTTTGTTAGAAAGAGGTTATCATGTACTATATGATGTCTGATTTTCATTATTTACCTCAGTCATGTAATAACCCTTTAAATAGGCTCTACTTCTGCCCTTGCAAATTGAAGCGCCAACCTGGTGTCCCTTGGGTGTGCACTGCACACAGTGCCTTGATAAAGTATTCATACCCCTTGAACTGTTCCACATTTTTTCACATTACACCCGCAAACCTAAATGTAGTGAAATTTTAAGTGATCTAACACAGAGTAGCAAGTATGTGTGAAGTGAAAAGAAAACGATACATGATTTTCAAAATGTTAATAAATAAAAATCTGGAAAGTGTGGCGTACATTTGTATTCACCCCCCTGTACTCTGATACCCCTAAATAAGATCCAGTGTGACCAACTGCCATCAGAAGTCACCTCATTTATTTACTAGAGTCCACCTGCATGTAATGTATTTTCAGTATAACTACAGCTGTTCTGTGAACGCCTCAGAGGTTTGTTAGAGATCATTAGTGATCACACAGCATCATGAAAACCAAGGAACACGCCAGACAGGTCAGAGATAAAGTTGTGGAGAGGTTATGAGTCTATGATGTGCCATTCCTTTATCATTTCATGAATGAATTGCTAGCCGTTCGCAATGCAGGTCCAGGTGGATTTTACCAGTGTTGCCAATGTCAAACTGTGCAGGGGCACACCCCCAACTAGTAACACCCATCTGGACCTTTATTGCAAACTACTGGAAATGTATTCCTAGCTTCTAGCAGAAATAAAAAAGGAATGGCAAAACATAGATTCATAAGAATAGTTATTACATTAGGAAAGCAAGTAGTTACTAAACCAGACATGTCAGGAGAGGGGACGGGTCCTCTTTAATACAAATCTCATCATTGGAGAAATCATCAGGATGTACAGAGGTTACCATCGGACAGGACAGGAAACCACAATGTTTATCATATGTTATGGCTGGAAAGTATTGTGTATTGGTTTTTTTTGAATATTCCATATACAACATGGGAATAAATGTTTAGTCTGACCACGAGGAGAACGTCTTACGGCAAATAACTGTTTGTCAAAGAAACAGATGGAGAATGAGTCAGCCTGGAAGTCTTAGTCACCTTAGGCCCAGATATAATGAGGTCGGATATATGATCCTTGGCCGGCGACGGTCACCCAGCACATGTCAGCACTGTTATATTGTTCTCTACGCCCCATATCTATGATACCATCCTTTCCACAACCAGGAGTGAAGGGGTTAAAAAGCAGCCGTATATAAAATAGAGGGAATATATCTCACAATGACTGTATATACTTGTTGATTGAGGTCCCCTCTCCGGACATGTCTAATTGCATTCCTCGAGTAATAACAATTCTGGGGCATCTATTCTTATGATTTTATGTTGTGACATTCCTTTATTACTCCTACTAGAAATTTATGAATGGATTGCTAGCAGTTTGCAATGAAGGTTACCAGTTGGGGGTCTGACACTGGCAGCACTGATTGGATGGTGGCATCCCCCCCTAACTGGTAACACCCATCTGGACCTTTATTGCAAACAGCTGGAAATGCATTCCTAGCTCCTAGCAGGTATAATAGAGGAATGGTACAACATAGAGAAAAGAGTTATGAGAATGAATGCTCCAGAATGTTGCCCCCTCCCCCGCTCGGGTCAGTTCGGCCTTGCCGCAAAAGATGGGACATGACCTATTCTTTGCCACATCTTGCAGTCGTGTGAATGGGCCCTTATGTCTAGTAGTTCCTCTTACCCTTTTTGGTATTTTTGATAGCACCACTATACAATATACGGCACTGTGCTTCTAACAACTGAGAGTCAGACCCCCTCTGATCAGATATCAGATGAACTGCTGGAAACCCCCTTTAAATTTAAATCTTGAGACAAGAAAGACCCCCCCATCTTATCCATCGGTGGCCATCAGCAATGATTGGGTATCACGATGTATATAGGAAAGCTAATGGGGCACGCCCCCTAGAGATCAGACGTGGTCAGCTCAAGCCCTCCCCATCATGTAAGACCTGACATGATTGGTGTTGTCTTCTGGAAGCTATCGGCTTGTTACTGCTCCCCTTCCCCTATGCATAATCAATGGGATAGGAAGACGCAGTTTAACGAGGGTGATGTCAGAAGGCGGCTCTGCTGGGAGTTATCATCCGCCATAAGAAACATTGTTACCATGACTGCAAGCAGCGACCTGTGACCCTGCCAGGCACAAAGGAAACAAAATCACCTCCTTGTGCAGGATCTCTTGCCTGCACGGCGTCCGCGGGTTTTATATCCCACATTTACAGAAGCTTCTTCACTCCAAAAATGACATAAACATTTACAGCCATAGAGTCGATTGGCAAGTGAAAACTATCGTCCTGTTATTTCCATCCCGGGCTCCCCTGGCGGGTTCTTTAATAGGCTCATAGGCATGTCTGATCCGCACTGGAAAACGTCTTCCAAGAAGCACAGCTTCATCTCAAGAGGTTTTTTTTTTAATTTTCATTTTACTTTTCAACAAGTTCTTAGAAACATTATGTATAATTTATATTTCAAGGACCGATGTAGATGGCATTGCTGTGTGCATGGACACCGTATGGCGTCACAATAGTCCATACAGGTATGTAGTTTAGAGGAGCTGTGCCGCCTTATGGTACCACTGCAAGGTGGCCTGATATTCCCTGTAAAGAAAAGCCTCTGGGGAGAACACATCCGTAATACGACAAGCTTTGGGCATGCTACGTTTGTTCATCTGGACCATAGTAATACCACTGTGTGCATGATGCCAGCTTGCTATATCTTAAAGGGATATTCCCAACTTTTAGGGACATTTAGGGCATAAGATATCTCGTGTATATCTGACACATGCAAGTCCCACCTCTGGAACGTGCACCTAGATCCAGACTGGGGGTCCCCTGACCCCCATCCTGTCTAGAGAGGTGGAGAATAAATAAAGAAGGGGGTCACAAATGTGTTCACCTCTCTCTTCATTCATTTTTATAGACATACCCAAGCGAGCATATCCGCGACCACCTTACGCAGCTGGACGCTCCCATTTTGGAGATCGGTGTCAGTCTCAGAGGTGGGGGATGCCACTTACCAGATTTTATAGCGAGAGTCGCTCTTGTCTGCATCAGGACCTCCGTGGAGTGGTAAGAGTGAAACTTACTCACCTGAAATTTCCCTTTCCTCGAGTCCAAGGCAGCACCTACTAGGGTTCAGCTGATTACAGGGTCTCCTGCTGCTGGGACCCTTGAGATCAATTGTAATCTGTGCAGGAAACTGTCAGCAGGTGTTCAATTTCTCTGCAGTGCCACCACAGGAGAAAATGGAGCATTACAGAACGACCATTAAAATGAATGGGCTGTCAGCGTAATATGTGAAAATGCTGGGTCCACCAGAACGAGAACTGTTCTTTGTAGATGTTGACTACTTCTGGCTAATAGATGAAGGTCTTGTATTAGAGACCCCACCTATCCGCTAACTCACAATGGAGCCCTTGAACATGCATTTTCTAAAATTATTATAGTTTGGAACCCTCTAGGTTTGGTAGTATGGTTCAGGTTCAGTGTGAACAGAGTCTGATAATAGAGCATAGAGCAAAGCTCAGGACCAACCACATAACCTTTGAGTTGCAGGACAACTATTCCCCACAGGAATGCCTCAAGATCCCATTCAATTTAATGTTGACTTCTATTCAAGGCGTTTTCCCACAAACAGTTTTCAAACCAGCTCCTGGGTCTGAATATTTTTGTAATTGCATTTAATTAAAAATTTTGCATAGTCACTGAGTTATTCAACAAAATCTGTATACCGCCACCTGCTGTTTGTTTTTTTTTTTCTTATTTCTTTGTCCTGCTCACTGAGAAGGCCGCACATGCTCAGTTTCATCCTTCAGTTGCCTCCTGAGCTGATAGGTGGAGCTGAGACACGCCCCCTGAGCTGCAGCAGAATAGACACACCCCCTGAGCTGTCAGCTTGATATAAATCTATCAGAGCAATGAATGGGGAGATCTCTGGATCCATGTGAGGTACAGGGCTGGTTCTAGCTTTGTTACAAAGCGATTGTCATGTATTAGATGATGTCTAATTTTAATTTTTTACATTAGTCATGGGACAACCCCTTTAATTCATCTATTTATTTATTTTTTGCATTTATTGTATCAGTAGAACAATCAGTTTAGATGCAATTGAGCCTGGTGTGAATTCTGCATATAAATCACCCCCTCCCTGCATTTATACTCAGTGGTCCTTTAATTAAGCGGTCTCCAAAGGAAAATGAAACAAAATTAATTAGGATATCTGATGGATTCTAGCACATGTCAAATGTACAGAAAGGTGTTACCGCACCGAGTCATTATATGTAGGCAGATGATCTGCACGGCCATGGATGTCATCTGCATAGATATAATGACAATTGTTTTTGTATAGTAAAGAGGGGGGGGGGTACATATGTTGCTACAAGATCAGATGTGAAAAGGGAAAATTGGGCAGATTTGTCCCAAACGTGACATAAAAGCAAAAATGTCTCACATCGTCTGAAAAATACATTGTACCCACAAGAATGGCTGATGGAAGAGCTGTCCTACTAGGCAGCAGCTATAGAAGGGTGCAAAGGATGAGTCAGACCTCAAGCCTAAGGGCTCATGCACACGACCGTATGTATTTTGTGGTCCACAAAACACAGATCTGCTAATAATACGGATGACGTCCGTGTGCATTCTGTATTTTGCAGAACGGAACAGCTGGCCCTTAATAGAACAGTCCTATCCTGGTCTGTCATGCATACAATAATAGGAGGACTCGTCCACATTTCCTTTATTCACTTGCGTGTGCTATCTGCAGTTTCCACGGACAGCACACGTACCCATTGATTTAAATGCGTCTGTACTGACCGTGGGGCAGTAAAAAAAATCCCAGAGACATGCACTACTTTGATCCGTGATGCAGAACAAGCATGCCCATAGAAGTCTATGGGTCCGTGAAAATCACTGAAAACTGATAGGAGATTCTTTGGAAATTAATTTTCAGCTGAGCAATGTCAGTGAATTACGGATGACTTATAGAGGGTAAAAACGGACACACGGATCAACCATGGATCCTTCACGGACATCTTGACGGATGACACACGCTTTTTTTCACGGACATGTCACTGACAGCGAAATATGGATGAGGCCGGACACGTTCTATTTTTTTGCAGAACGGAAAGGCGAACATATGGAAACGGAATTCACACAGAGTAACTTCCGTTTGTTTTTTTTGCGGACCCATTGAAATGAAAGAAAAACGGAACAGACATGGAAAGAAAATAAGTTTGTGTGCATGAGCCCTAAGAGAAAACACATGATACAATCTGACCCACTAACGTTCATACTGGGGCGATATCTCCCTTTGCCTGATGAGCATGCAAAAAAAATAAATAAATAAAAATTGGGGGGAGGTTCATTATTACTGTCTTAAATTTAGCATCTTAAAGAGGACCTTTCACCACTCCTGACATGTCTGTTTTAATAGCTTCATGCATTCCCCATGTAATAACAATTCTGGAACATCTATCCTTATGTCTGTATGTTGTGCCATTCCTTTATTATTTGCACTAGAAGTTATGAATGAATTACTATTTGCCTTCAGTAAGGGAACAGAGGGGAGGTGACCAGTTGGGGGGGTGTACCTGCACAGAATCACTCTAGCCAATCAGTGCTGCCATGTTCAGACTGTACAGATACACACCCCCAACTGGTCACCTCCCCTCTGTACCCTTACTGCAGACTACTAGCAATTCATTCATAACTTCTAGTGCAAATAATAAAGGAATGACACAACATAGAGACATAAGAATAGATGTTCCAGAATTGTTATTACATGGGGAATGCATGACACTATTAAAACAGGCATGTCAGGAGTGGTGAAAGGTCCTCTTTAAAGGGGTTGTCCCACAAAAAATATTCTACATTTTTCAAACCAGAACCTGGGTCTGAATACTTTTGCAACTGTACGTAAATAAATATTTAATATAGCCGCTGAGACATTCAATGAAATCTATATGTATAGCGCTACCTGCTGTTTTTTCTTGTTCTAATTTCTCTGTCCACCTCAGTGAGGTGGGCACACATGCTCAGTTCCATCCTCCAACTGTCACCAGCTGCAGGAAAAGGACACATCCTCTGAGCAAGGACACGCCCCCTGAGCTGCCTGCTTGAAATAAATCTAGCAGAGCAATGAATGGGGAGATCTCTGGATCCATGTGAGGTACAGGGCTGGTTCTATCTTTGTTAGAAAGAGATTGTCATGTACTATATGATGTCTGATTTTCATTTATTACAGACCAAGGGAAGAGGTGTCAAATTTATCATGGTGGCTCAGGTTGCATGCTAGATTTGGAGCGTCTTGCTAGACATGTTAGACGTTTTTTCCTTACATCTCTTCTCGGAGCCTATCATTAAAGACAATTTCCATGTTTTTGTGCTTAAAGGCTATACACCTTTGGGGACAATTTTATAAAAAAAAAATATTGCATTGTACTTATTTTGAGCTAAAAATCATTTTTTCAATTGGTCTTTATTAAAAATATGGAATTTGTGTACAGAGCTGAGATGCTTTAGTAGAAGCCTGTGGATTTTCCCTCTTTTCTGTAAGGCTACTATCACACCAGTGTTTTTGCTGGATCCGACAGGGTTCAGCAAAAACGCTTCTGTTACTGATAATACAACTGTCTGCATCTGTTATGAACGGATCCGGTTGTATTATCTGTAACACAGCAATGACAGATCCGTCATGAACTCCATTGAAAATCAATAGGTGACAGATCAGTTTTCTATTGTGTCAGAAAAAACAGATCTGTCCCCATTGATTTGCATTGTGGGTCATGACGGATCCATTTTGCTCTGCATCCCAGAACGGAAAACAAACTACGACATGTTGCGTTTTTTCTCTCCAGTATGAGAACGCAACCAAACGGAATGGAATGCATTTTGGAGCACTCCGTTCTGTTCATTTACATTTTATCCCCATTGAAAATTAATGGGGACAAAACGGAAGCGTTTTTTCCGGTATTGAGACCCTATGACTGAACTCAATACTGGAAAATACTAGAGTGAAAGTGAAAGTAGCCTTAGTTGGGGAGCTGACAGGCTCCTTATCTCTGCTCTCTGGCCTTATAAACACTTATTATAGCTCAGTTCTTATCTTACTGGTAAGAATTTGGCTTAAATAAGTGTTTATGACCTCTGGTACAAAGTGAAAGTGAAAGTACCAGTCACACAGTTAACCCCTTGTGGACAGAATGGCTCAATATTTTTAATAAACGCCAATTGAAAATATGATGTTTAGCCAAAAATGAGTAAAATGCAATCAAACAAAAATTTCCTCTGAAGGTGTACATAGCCATGTACACAATCATGTGCTGAGTATTCACCCAAGCCGTTATTAGAATAGTGTAAGTCCATAAAACATTTCTTAGTACCTGCTTGCTGAGGGTTTCCAGGTAGAATATGTTTTACACAGTGCAGGATAAAAATAAGAAAGCATGCACTGATGGTATAGTGCACAGAAGCTAGACTTTACATTTGCTGATTATACAGCCCCAGGCTCTCAAAAGCAGAGCTTCGTTTTAACAATGCATTTTTGCATCATAATTACAATTCTTCTGCATCCGGCAGAATTGCACTAAATGGGATGTTTAGGCTGAGGCGAGGTATGGAATGTACTTCCTATGAATTATTTAGGATACTTTTATGTTTTTAATATTTTTTAGTTAACTTGTGTTTATCAGTAAGGTATTGGCTCCCTCTAGTGACATAATTGAGTACTGCAGCTAGGGACAATTACTATATGTTTCTGAATTCAGTCGGTGAGAGAACCTTATTTGTGTAGATTTGTACTGCTGAAGAGAAGTCGAAGACCCTGCATTCAGGGGGAAATACCAATACAATGAAGAACATTTACGTCCCTCCTTATGCAGGGTTCACAGCACATTATTGGCCTCCCTTTACCTTGCAGCCACAAATCAGGTTTGTACATTTCTTTGAGTGGATTCAATCAAAGAAAAGTCGTATTATCCTTTATACTTAATCTCTCCTTATATTATCCTCTCCTGATTTTTTTATTCCAAAACTGTATCGGGAAACCTTTATGACTCATCGTGGTGCAATGTAAGAAAGTGCTGGGTGCTCTGAACCAATGAGCTGTCCCTCCTTGATGCTCTACATCTCCTTCATATGGTTTTACTGAAATACTCAGTGAGAAACTGCAGTTGCATCCCCCTCTTCCATCTTCTATTTACAGTTTCACGTTAGGGGGATTTTTGTGAACTAAGGAACCTCCTGTACAAATTTTGCAGAGATCGCTGTGTGGCACAGAAACCATATCGTCCTCATGGGATGGGAGATATGTACTTCTGATATATGGGAAGAAAATCAACTAAAACAAAATATGAGAGGGGAAGCGAAAAGAAAGAGGGGAGAGGGATAGAGAAGAGAAAGTAACAGAGCCAAAGAAAGAGGAGAGAGACGAGAGGAGGTAAGGAAGATAGGAGGGAAGAGAGTAAAGAGGCGAAAGAAAGGAGAGAAGTGAGAGGAAAGAGGAAGAAGAGAGAGGAAAGGAGAGAGAAGAGAAGAGGAGAAAGATAGAAAAGGAGAGAAGAGGGGAGAGGGATAGAGAAGAAAAAGAGAAAAGAACAAAGACAAAGACTAGAGATGAAAGAAAGAAGAAATAAGAGAGAGAAGGGTAAAGAGGAGAAAAGAAAGAGGAGAGACAGAAGATAGAGGTGGGAAGAAAGATAAAGAAGAGAGGAAGAAAGAGAGAATAGAGGAGAAAAGAGAATGAGAGAGAGATAAGAGAAATAGGGGAGAAAGAAAGAGGTAAAGAAAGGAAAGAAGGAAAGAAACAAGAGAAGAGCGATAGAATAGGAGAGAAGAGAGAGGAGAGCAAAAAGAAGAGAAAGAGAAATGGAGACTGGCATTGCCCATGAAGTCAAGACTCATTAGAATAACTGGATGTAAAAATTACAAAGATCCTGTTTATTCCCTTTGTAATGAAAATGTTTCAACAAGTGTCCCCTTCCCTTTAAGACACACAAGGACTTATAGACTTATATTAGATGTTCCTCAAGGATCCAGAAGACTGTTGGCATCATTGGTCTTCATGGTTGTGGATGCCAAAAAAAGTCTATCTGTAATCTAGAGGATAGAAAAATTTGCCAGTGTACTACTAGATTATGTTAGTCCCATGACAGGAAAGTCCATGGCAGCTTTTAATTTCTTTGCCACTTCTAATGTCTTCAAGTCATATCCTTAAGAACCAATAGGTTATAAAAACGATACCCTCCCAAGTGTTGCCTTCAGATGTGGTTTTCCCCTGTTGTATCTGTAGGGTTTTGCTTGGCTGCGCTCCTTTATCATCATGTCAGAACCTGAGATCTCTTAGAACCCCCTGATGGGCCTATTCAGCCTCTGTCTATTTTACTACTTCACCCTCCTGGTTAGAGAATCCTTCTGAAGTGATTGATGGAGAATACTTGGTGGTCCATCATCTTTCCCAGCTTAGTTGCACGTCATCCCAAGGAAAAGATCCCATGTGCATTGTCTTTTTTTACACAAAGTCCTGTTTTGGTACCACCTCACCTCCATTCATTCTCATTGCGGGAACTTCCAGCTTTCTGATGAGGGTTCCTCTAGCCAGGACGAGTTAGCAGATGGTTGGAAGATGACAAGATGAACATGTTCCCAGTAAACACCCCAATAACACTGATTTATTTTACAGAAGGCACAAAGAATAATTGTGTAGGATGGTGATATCTCCTACACATGTTTTTCTTGACCAAATCAGAAGACAATGGACATCCATTGTTAAAAAAAACATGGCTCGTAGCATAAACCTGCCCCTATCTTCCATGATCAGTAATTTAAGAGATGTTACGTCTTGCTGCTATTGACCTGTAACATCTGTCCCCGATTCTGGATTCACTGTGAATTTCTGAGGTCTCTCTTGTGTTGCCACCAAGCCATGTATCCCAGCCGCATGCTCTCGTGCCTTTGTACGTAGGGTGGCAATGCTGCGGGTTGCATTGTCTTCTCTTTGGTTTGAAACTTCCTTCATTTGGTTTGGGGGTTCCAATACTTTGTTTCTGGTGCAATTTGTGCCCTCTAGTGGGTTCTCCTCTGGTCTTTTATTGGTATTACAGTCTGATCTACTCTTATTCTCCCATGGGACTTGATAACTTTGCATCTTCTTTTGCCTTCTCATCTTTGCTCGCCTGTTCTGAAACCATACCTGGGGAAGAAATTGGGGAAGAATTCTGTTATCTATGAAGTGTACACTAGAGATAATACGTACAGTATATTTCCAGCAAAAGACCTTGTAGACGTTGCTAGAGGTCTGAGCTGAAGCGGCTGTCAGTAACTACATTTACCTGAGATCAGTTTGACTTTCAAGGAACTTAAAGTGGTTGGTGGGTGTCCATTTTGGACAAACACCTTGTTAAAAATACAGTATTTCGTTCAGTTTGTGTTTCTATCAGGAACTTTGGCTTTCATTGCTTTGTGCTGTGTTAGTAAATTAGAATAGCTGGGAGGCAGGGCAGGAGAGATGGGAAGGGAGTGCTATCTATGTCTACATTGTATACAGGGAGAGACAGAGAGGCAGTACTGTCTGTAGCCAAAGTATTTACAAGGAGGCAGTACTATCTGTACCTACATCATCTACAGGAAGAGACAGGGAGGCAGAACTATCTGTACCTACATCTACAGGAAGAGACAGGGAGGCAGTACTATGTGTACCTACATCATGTACAGGGAGAGACAGGGAGGCAGTACTATGTGTACCTACATCATGTACAGGGAGAGACAGGGAGGCAGTACTATGTGTACCTACATCATGTACAGGGAGAGACAGGGAGGCAGTACTATGTGTACCTACATCATGTACAGGGAGAGACAGGGAGGCAGTGCTATCTGTACCTACATCATCTACAGGGAGAGACAGGGAGGCAGTACTATGTGTACCTACATCATGTACAGGGAGAGACAGGGAGGCAGTACTATGTGTACCTACATCATGTACAGGGAGAGACAGGGAGGCAGTACTATGTGTACCTACATCATGTACAGGGAGAGACAGGGAGGCAGTACTATGTGTACCTACATCATGTACAGGGAGCGACAGGGAGGCAGTACTATCTGTACCTACATCACAAACAGAAAGAGACAGGGAGGCAGTACTATCTGTACCTACATTGTTTACAGAGAGAGAAGCAGGAAGTCAGTACTATTTGTACCTACATCAACTACAGGAAGAAATATGGAGGCAGTCCTATCTATACCTACATCATCTACAGGGAGAGACAGGGAGGCAGTATGATCTGTACCTACATCATTTACAGGGAGAGACAGGGAGGCAGTACTATCTGTACCTACATCATTTATAGAAAGAAAAGGAGGCAGTACTATATGCGCCTACATCATTTACAGGGAGAGACTTGGCCATGGTTGTGTGCAAATTTGGAAGAGCGCACAAATGCTCATCATCAAAATCACAGGTAAGTAGGACGTCATCTAAGAATTTTACTTTAGGACTCATTCAGACGGCCATAAGTATTTTGCGGTCCGCAAAACACAGACACTGATGTGCTGTCTGCATCTTTTGCAGCCCCATTGACATGAATTGGTCTGCAAAATTATGGAACGGATGCGGACCCGTACATATGGCCGTCTGAATGAGCCCTTAGGCTGAAGTTGAAGTGCAACTGCCCGATCCATCTTTCCTATGACATCTTCCAATGGGCAGAGTTGTAAATTTTCCATACACACACTTGATGGACGACCGGTCTCATCAAAATCAGGAGGTTCGGTGGGCATTCATGTCATGTCTATGGCCATAATGATGAGAGGATAGATATCACCCCTCTGCTATGTCCGTCTCACCTGCACTCTAGTCTCTAAAAGGTCCAGCTTTAGTGCCAGGGCCTCCCTCATGAAGATGTCCGGGTAATGGTTGGTCTGGAACACTTTTTCCAGTTCTTCCAGTTGCCAGCTGCTGTAATTGGCTCGCGATCTCCGCTGCCTCATGTGATGGCTCCTGTCTAACGGTGAGAAATGGAAAGACGACGATAAAGATGAAGACTCCAACCAAGGTGACAAGATCTAGAGGAACATAACATTCATGCGAAATGCACGCAGCCGGTATCTGCGTTTTGTAGACCGCAAAACACCCAGCGGTCATGTGCATGAGCCCTACACTGCCTCTATTGCCATAGCAGTCAAGGTGAACAGATTAACCCTTTATGACTGATGTTTTATTAGAAGGTTTTTTTTCTTTTTGTAGATATTGCGCATTGGTTTTCCAAGCAGAAAGCGGTGCCCCCCCCCCTATCAGCTTTTAAAGATTCATAGGGAACTTAAAGACTATACCGTACAGATATGACACTGGTCGTACCATTACACAACGACAGCAATTAATATTTAAAGGCAATAATCTGGTCCGCGCTCAGCCTGGCGGTATAAAGTCACGTGGAGCCTGAGAAACGGGATTTATAGGTTTTCTCAGAATAGATTGAGGCGGCGATGTAAACCTGATGGGAAAAGTGATACTACATCCACATGGTTACTGTGCCCGGAGGGAAACCTCTTTTACCAGACACTCCATTCAGGGTTTTATGTGACAATCTACAATATATAGAAGACAGTCCCTTCCTGGATCCGGGGCCGCGCTCTCTGGGCTTTATTTATAAAATAAGTGGCGCAAGTTATTACCTATAAGGGTAATGAATATAGCACTCTGTCCACTTGCCACTGCCGCCACTAGAGGGCGCTCACTGCACACTGTGTTATTATGAAGTTTAATGTATTACTGTATGCAGTCAGCTCTTGGGCTCCCTCTGGTGGTGGCTACATGCTTGAATGTTATTCCCTGCAGAAGATTTTGGAGCTTTGCATAAAAAAAAAAAAAAAAAAAAAAAGCCTCTCAACCAAGTCGGATACAACAGGACAGTCTGGATTAAGCGGCACAGTTCCGGAAAGCTGACCACATATCCTGTTTTCAGCTGTATCAGTATCCTCCGAACAAGGCTGCCTACTCCACCATTCACACCCCTGATGTCATTGCCCCTGCAGAGCAAAGCGCAGACAGGACAGATCGGAGTGGACCTCCAATGACTGATCTGATGCTTTCCTGAGGAGAACGAGGTTAGGTGGGTACTTATTTCAGAGGTGCAAAGAAGGTAATGTTGTGGATGTGGCATTATACTGTTGGGGGGCACCAAGAGGCATTGTGGTGGGAACTTAGCAGGCATCATTAGTGTGTGGGGGCACTAATGGGGATCACTAGTGTGAGGGGGCACTTAAGTGCTATCTCTCCTGTGGGGAAGTATTAAGGCATCTACTATGTGGAGGGCAATAAGGGGCATTAGGGGGGTTTCACTGCTGTGACGGGGGCACTAAGAGGGTATCCTTACAGAGTGAGGGGGCACAAGGGACACTAGAGTATGTGGATTATGTGCAGTTTTCTGCTTTTTTTTTGTGCAAAAAATACCACAGCGTAATACAGTGCCAGCAAAGTCAATGAGATTTGTCAGATCTCGTGGACACTTTGCATATTTTTTCACGCAGAAATTGACCTGATGTGTGGGTCGATTGCATAATTCCTCAGTAGTGTGGTTTTCTCCATAGACTTCAATAGGGTTTTTAACATAAACAGAAAATCCACAAAAACTGCATAAAAACACCCCAAATAAATAGTGCAGATTTATGTGTTTTTTTTGTGTAGATTTCATGCAGATTTTGTGCATACAAATCCGCACCCTGTGCAGGTACCCTAAAGGTTTGGAGGGCATAAATGGGACCTGGCAGGATTGGATGTGTATGGACAGATACTGGGCGGCTTAAAGGGGTATTCCAATATCTAATCTGCAATCCTCTGGGATCCAACATCCTGCACTCCTTACTCTGGTGCTGGAACTACACAGCTCTGTCCACTGTGTAATGGACGTTCTGCAGTAACCAACTCTGTCCACTACACAATAGATGGCGCTGTGTAGTTCCATGGACAAAGCTACTGCAGAACAGCTAACTGGCAGAATACCACTAATTGTAAAAAAAAAAAAAAAAAAACATTGATGTGGTGTGTTATGGATGCTGCAGGATCTGTCTGTCTTTACGTTCTTTTACATTTGGGCGGTATAAAAATGTAGCAGACAGCGGTAAAAAGATGCTGAAATAGGAATCGTCATCGGATTTCAGATCTAATTAGATTTAACAGAAAAAAAAAATGGCGTTCACGGAAGAACCTCTTTGATGTATTTTAATTACCTGGCAAATGACAAGGCCTTGTCTGCGAGAACAGCGTGGCATCCTTATGTGTTCCAGAATGGCCGCAGGGCTGGAACAACTGAAATCCAAAAATAGGAGACGGGAAGAAGATGCTGGAAAACCTGTTGGGCAAGATGTGACTGTAGATGTGCGCAGCCAACGGCGGAGAAGTGACTTGGTGGCCGGGACCAAACATGTTAGAGCCTAGAAGGAAGGATGGCGTCTGTCATTACACAGATACATAACGTAAAAGTACACGACTGCCAGCGAAGACAGTGTAAACATTACAACCGGTACAGACTCCATATTTCCGGATCTGATGGAGATTAAATAAACCTGGATGTATACATAGCAGTCTGTTTATCCACTGACATCATCGGGGCAATGCCGCTGAGGTTTAGCAGCAAGGGACAGAGCAAGTGATTGACAGCAAATATCAAATCCATACAGTTCCTATTCAGATCAAATCCATGTGCAGCAAGCTCCCCCTAGTGGTGGCTGCAGATGGAAAGAATTTTATTTTATAACGCCCCAAAAAAAAAAAAAAACATACAGATCTAAGGTAAAAATAAAATTATAATTACCTCTTACATTCCGCACCGTTCCCTTAAAGGGGTTGTCTCACTTCAGCAAATGGCGTTTATCATGTAGAGAAAAGTTAATACAAGGCACTTACTAATGTATTGTGATTGTCCATATTGCCTCCGTTGCTGGCTGGATTCATCAGCGGTGGTCGTTCTTGCACACCATAGGAAAAAGCGCCGGCCTCACTGGTGGCGGGGACCGTGGGAGCTCATGTAGGCTAGAGCTTTTTCCTATAGTGTGCAAGCGTGACCACTGCTGCTGGGTTGCAGAGTGGTCGTAACCATGGAAACTGTTGGATTCATTTTTCCATCACATAATACACTGCTCGTTTCCATGGTATGACCACCCTGCAATCCAGCAGCAGTGGCCGTGCTTGCACACTATAGGAAAAAGCACCAGATTATGTGAGCTCTCACAGTCCCGGCCACCAGAGACGGACGGCGCCGTTTTCTATAGTGTACAAGCACAACCACCATAGATGGATTGAAGGGTGGTCATAACCATGGAAACGAGCAGTGTATAATGTGATAGAAAAATTAATCCAGCCAGCAATGGAAGCAATATGGACAATCACAGTACATTAGTAAGTGCCTTGTATTAACTTTCTCTACACTTACTGAAGTGAGACAACCCCTTTAACACTGGTCTTCATTTTGGATGACACACCAGGGCTGCAGCTGTTAAAGGGGCTGTGCAATGAAAAATATTTGACCATTTTTAAATCAGCACTTGGATCTGAATACTTTTGTTATTGCATGTAATTAAAAATTTTGTATAGCCAGTGAGTTATTCAATAAAATTTTCCTTTCCTTATTTCTTGTCCACCAAACTGAAGTGGTTGCACATGCTCAGTTTAAATTATCAACTGTCACCAGCCGTGACAGTTACAGAAAAAGAGCTGCAGCAGACAGGACACACCCCCTGAGAAAGGACACGCCTGTCAGCTTGAAATAAATCAATGGACAGAGCTGTGTAGTTTCAGCACTGGAGCTACTATAGAACAGCTGATCAGTGGTGGTACTGGGTGTTGGACCTCCACTCAGCTGATATCAAAATCCTGGACAACCCTTTTTAAAGACCCTTTCATGCCTCCGCCTGACACTTGTACTTTCATATTTTTGCATGTCTGGTGTTTTTATAGAGGAAAATATGTACCTCCTGTAAAGGAGAATGGGGAAAATGCTCTGGTTAAAAAAAAAAAGTCATGCAACTGCATTAAGGCAACGGCTACATGGCGACACCTGTTGCGGCCAGGATCGCTGGGCGTCGGTGATCCCATAGAAATTAATGGAATTGCCGCGGCAGTCACAAGAAATCCAGCCATGTTGGATTTCTTGCGACTGCCGCGGGATCCCATTCATTTCTATGGGATCACCACTACTCAGCGATCCTGGCTCCCAACAGGTGTCACGCGACCAGTGTGGCCATGTAGCCCTTTTTTTTTTTGCAAGCCATGGATGCCTGTGAGACCAAAAAATAAAAAATACCAGACCCAGAGCATGGCAAAATTTAAAAGAACACGACTGACCCAAAAAAAAAAACAACAAAAAAAAAAAAAAAAAAAAAACACCTCAAGGGCCATTAATTAAAAAAAAAACCCTCTGCTTGTTAATATTTCCCATAGACTTCCGTGTAACTAACTCTGGGAGCTGTCATTATTTTATTTAAAAAAATTTAACAAAATTTCTGCACCCTCCCCCCCAATTACAAATAATTCATCCATATATCACACTTTGCATTTGACTAACCGGCTCCAGGTATGCAGGTAAAAATGCCGCCATCCGGTGATTATTATGTGCACGGTTCCTGAGACCCCGGGAGATTTATCAAGACCGATGCAAAGGGAAAAGAGAAGCTGACCATAGCAATCAAGTTTTAAAAGGTTTTCGGATAAAAATCTGCCCCACATTCCCCACTGCACCGGCATTGATAAATCTTCCCTGTGGCACTGTCAACATTCTCATGTAAGAGCACGATACAACCATAGGGCTCATGGACCGGCCGTATTACTGATCCATTGTGTAGTTTATGTCCACAGATCCATACCGCACCTCCGTGTGCCTGCAGTATGTTGAGGATTTTATTCTTGCCGCTGCATTTGCTATGGCACTCCAGCTGTTGTGAAACTACAACTCCCAGCATGTTTACTTGCTCTGCTCTTCTCAGAACTCCCATAGAAATGAATGGAGCACGCTGGGAATAGTAGTTTCACAACAGCTGGAGTGCCAAAGAAGAAAATGCAGGAGGAATTCGTAACTTGTTCGTCTAATTCTTATCTTGAGACTAATCTTGGAGTTGTCTTTGTTTTGCGCCTTATTTCCGATGTATTTATGTAGATGTGCCTTTTTTTTTTTTGCACCAGAATTAGGCGCATAAACAGTCTTGTTTCTACTCCACTCCTACTTATGGCCCTTGCACACGACCATATGCGCTCCGAGACATACAGTCTGTGAGCGGGCCAGATGTCCCTGAGCGGCATCGATCGTGCGCACAGGAGCGCACAGCATCATAGATTACAATGATGCTATGCGCATCAGGCCGCCCGTGGGACTATTGCCCCGCACTCATATGATCTTGTAAGTGCGGGACAATAGCCCCGCGGGCGGCCTGACATGCACAGCATCATTGTAATCTATGATGCTGTGCGCTCGATCAATGCCGCTCCAGGGCATATGGCCCGCTCACAGACTGTATGTCTCGGAGCACATACGGTCATGTGCAAGGGCCCTTAGGCTTAGTCTTCCCATCTCTTGCACATTTTTATTTTTTGCATTGAAAGAGATAGAGTTGTGACTTTTTCTCGGTCATTTGCGCAATTTTTTTCATGTGCAAACCAATGAGACAAATCTTGGTAAATATGAACCTGTCTCACAAGAAAACAACCACGTAAACCAAATACAATTAAGCTAATTAATTAAGAGCAGGGATGCCCAACCTTCCGCCCTCCAGCTGTTGCAAAACTACAACTCCCAGCATGCTCATGCAGCCTACAGCTATCAGCAGGGCATGGTGGGAGTTGTAGTTTTACAACAGCTGGAGGGCCGCAGGTTGAGCATCACTGCGGGATCATAAATTTGAGGCAATTTAAAGACAGGCGTTTCAAATATTCCAGTCTTTTTTGATTCCTTAAAAAAACGTGCCCCAATATATCCGGTAGTCCCATAGAGATTAATGGAGTGGCAGCTCACATGCTCCAGTGCTGGTCCATTGGTATTGTGGATACACAGGATCCCCATTTCCGTGATCATTGGGGGCCCCAGCAGTCAGACATCCACCCATCAGACGCAAACCCCTCATCCTGTAGATAGGACGTACTGTAGGTTTAAAACTTGACACCATGCCTTCGAAGCAGGAAGACCTGCATGGCACCATACGGCAGCTAATACTACTTGAACTTAGGGAACGCGTGCAGCAGTAAAAATAGATCCAAAAGGCACAATCACAGCAAAACGCACACCACACAGCAGGCATGTGACATGCCCAAAAGGTCTGCCATCCCAGAAAAGCTTCACTCACCTTTTCAGGAGCTTCCCAATCAGTTTACCTCCAGACTCTGCGGCTGCAAATCCCATACACGTCCTCCCATTCAAGAGAAAATGAGAGTTTTACTCCGGGGGCTGAGATGTCACAAGGCAGGCACCTGAGGCAGGTGTGAACTCTAATACCTGGAGTATTCCTTCCAAGGAACCGTTTCTGCTCAATCATTCGCTGGCAGGTAAGGAGCCATTTCTCAAAAAAAAAAAAAAAAAACTTCAAAGAGGCTCTTCAGTCAATTAGAGGGAAGTGTGATTGAAACGAGAGATTAAATTACTAAGCAAATATTCATCCTTAATGCATCTGCAGCGCTGACCCAGAAACGAGCTGTCAGCACCAAGACGGGCTCCATAAAAGTGCTGCTAAGTGAGGCGAAGATATACACTGTATTCACAGAACCTGAAGCGTTTGGGCCCCCGGTGCAAAATGCATCGGAGGCCCAAACAACACCTACCACGTGCCATTTATATTTTTGTCATACAGGTAGACCAAACAATGGGAGAGATTTATCAAAAGTGGTGAAAAGAAAAACTGGTTTAGTTGCCCATAGCAACCAATCAGATTCCACCATTCATTTTTCAGTCCTCCCTTGGAAAATGAAAGGACGCAGCTGATTGGTTGCTATGGGCAACTAAGCCAGTTTATTCTTTATAGCAGTTTTGATAAATCTCGCCTATTATTCTGCAGTTAGGCAGAAGCGACAGATAAATAGTGGGGGAGAGTTACCAAAACTAGTGTGAAGTAAGACTGGCTTAGTTGCCCATAGCAACCAATCATATTTTAGCTTTTATTTTGCAGAACCTCTTTGGAAAATGAAAGATGGATTCTGATTGGTTACTACGGGCAACTAAGCCAGACTTGCTTTTGATAAATCTCCCCTAATGTTTTTTTAGCTTCTGACTTTCAAAGGGGTATTCCCATCTTGGACACTGGAGGCATATCGCTAGGATATGCCTGCAATATCTGATAGAAGTAGGTTCCACCTCTGGGACCTATCGGTGACAAAGAGTGCACCAGGTATTCGTGGCCGCCCTCTATTCATTTCTATGAGTGTTGAAAATAGCCAAGCGGTGCGCTCTGCTATTATTTTAGGAAGTCCCATCGAAACCAATGGGAAGCGCACTGTGCAAGTTCGGCCACCGCTGCCCCCTATGTCCAAGATGAGACAACCCGTTTAAGGAAAATAAACGCTGGAAATTTATCAAACTGGTGTAAAGGTTTAGTTGCCCATAGCAACCAAACAGCGGGTCCGCAATATGTATGTGGGCACCGGCCATGTTCACTCAGCATCACAGATGAGAACCCATTCAATTGAATAGGTCCACAATCCGGAAGGTTGGTGTGGAATGGAGGCACAGATGGAGTAAAATGGGTCTGGATCCGTCTGCAGAATCCGCACGACTGTTGCCAGTGCATTGGGGACCGCAAATTGTGGTCCCCAATGTACAGAGAGGCCGATCAACGGCCGTGTGCATGAGCCCTTAGGGTCCATTCACACGTCCTGTTTTTCTTTCCTGATCTGACATGTGGATGAAGCCTTAGCCTTAGCTTTCTGCTGCCGGCTCACAGCCAGGACATTATACAGTTTTTCCGACAAGTGTTTTGCCCGTGGAACCTGTGGAAGAAAGCCGAGGCTGATTCAATAGGATTGATCAGTATGTGGCCACCCGCCACAGTCTCAGCGCTGTTTCTGGCGCAAAGATAAGGCAATGTTCAAAATGTTCTCAGAAAAATATGCAAGCAAACTTACTGATTTTATAATACAGCTCAGCACATTACAAAACTTGTCATACAAAGGAACCTAAAATTCTGAAGAATCCCAAAAAAATTCACATTTAGGGCAGGCTGCAGATATGAATATCCCATTTTGGTGGGCATCCGACATGGAAAATCACTGCTTTCCAGGGGCGGACTGGGAACTTAAAGTGACCCCATGTTATAGGTAGGTGGGCCAATACAAGTAGGAGGGGCCAGCAATACCATAGTGCAGCACAAAATACCGCCCCTGCAGAACCAAGTGCCACAGTGCAGCACAAAATACTGCCACCCTCACTGCAGTATTAACTTGTATCACTGCCTTGGGGACAACGATACAGTTGAACTCAGGTGGGGACCTGGTGCTCCTAGCTTTAATTAATGCTGAGAGCATCAAATCGGCCCACCAGTCAATTTCCCTGTAGGGTCTATGGCCTGTCCACCCCTGCTGCTTTCAGATGGTCACTTTTAGGCCTCTTTCATACGAGCAAGTTTTCTACGCAGGTGTAATGCATGCACCCGCACTGAATCCTAACCCATTCATTTCAATGAATTTGCAGCAAGTTATTCCACCCCGAATTACAGCCAAGACGCACTGGGACACATTTGCGCTCGTTGTCTGTAAAATGCAATTTTAGGGCCCATTCACACGACCATATTCATTGTGCGTCCATTCTGCATTTGTGCGGATCAGATGCAGACCCATTCATTTCTATGGGATCACAAAATCCATGAATAGCACACAGTGTTCTATCCGCTTCCGTATGTCCGTATAAAAAGTAGAACAGGTCCTATACTTAAATTAATTAAAGTCTATCATTCCGCAAAAATGCGGACTGCACACAGAATGTGGTCCATATGCAGTCCGTATTTTGCGGATCCATGTCCACAACCTTTAATACCCTGTACTGTCATGTCACCCTTGAATCTTTATTAAAATACCTTCAGTCTTGTTGCGGATCCGCAAAATACGGAAACATACATTCCATTTTTTTGTGGACATGTTGAAGAACTGATCCAGATATTTGTGGACTGCAGATAACATATAGCAGTCCGAATAAGCCATTGGTCTTATATTTTATTTAGTTGCATTTACTATTGAAGTTGCGCCTGTTTTGGGGGCTTTTGTGCATCGTTTGCCTATTTTGATTTTTTTTTAAGTTTTCTAACTTTTGCAACTTTTTTTCCGATCTATTTACGTAGGCGTGTATTTTTTTGCGCCTGAAATTTTTGCAAAAACAGTCTAATTCCTACTCCACTCCAGGGCTGGCATACTTTTCTTCGTCTGTTTTCAGTGCTGAAGTGTGAGTTTTTTTGCTCTAAAAATTGCACTTTCCGGGAGACATTCGACTTTTCTCTGCATAGATGCGACATTTTTCATGTGCATGAAACACGCCTCTCTAATTTTATGGCCAAAAACAGGCAAGCTTGATAAATGTGCCCAATTAGGCCCCATTCACACGTCCGTATTTTGCGGATCCGCAAAACAAGGGCACAGGCAATGTGCATTCCGCAATTTGCGGAACGCACATAATAGAAATGCCTTTTCTTGTCCGTGTATTCGGACAAGAATAGGACATGTTCTATTTTTTTCGGGAGCCGCAGAACGGAAATGCGGATGCGGACGGCACACTTGAATGAATGGATCCGCATCCTATCCGCATAATTGTCCGCAAATGCGGAAACGGATGTGGATGCAAAATACGGACGTGTGAATGGGGCCTTAACCACACGCGCCTTACCAAGTTTCACCTGTACTTGCTGCAAAAGCACTCTCCAGCTGTACAACTCCCAGCGCACCGGCAGGCAGTAAGCTAAGTAGCGTATGCTGGGAGTTGTAGTTTTACCATCTGAAAGAGGCACAGCTTGCAGAACGCTTGCCTAAATTCTGTTCAGAAGGTTCCAGAAGCACTGCCATCTACAGGCGGTGCCTGGTAGTGCAAACCCTGGGACAGAGCTGCAATACCAGGCACAGACTTTGGACAAAGGGGGCGCCATTTACAAAAAAAAAAATTTTTTTCTAATCTCATACAACCCCTTTAACCGAACAGACACTACTAATAATCTGGGCTCCCCTCAACAAAAAGCAATAGCGATATTCTTCCGTTCCACTGAATTGTGCTAACACGTAAAAAAAAAAGGAACTGCCTCTGTCTCAGGATTACCTCCAGAGGAGCTTTGAAAGCAGATCACTTTCTCAAAGAAGAGAAAATTCCTTCTCTCTGGAAGGCAGCGGAAAGCGTGACAACCTGAATCACTTACAAATGGCAGGTAATTGAATTAGCTGCACTCACCTGCATTAGTCACATTACCAGCTGTCTACCGGGGTAATTCACCCAGAACCGCGCTGCCCTGCAGCATGACAGCGATTTTACCCAAGATGGAGCATAGCAGCCTATTATTTTAGGGTAAAAATTTTTTAAAAAAATTACATTTTTTTTTACAAAATTAAAAAAAAATATTTTAAAAAATAAAAATGATGTAAAGCAGATGCTCATTCATCGGGCAATCATGTCGTTCTGCCAGCACCAAAAATCACTTGAATAATGATTTTCTACAAGCGATGGCTTGTTCCCCATACAGTGGAGGAGATTGAGTCATGTATGTAAATGCAGTCCCCATCTCCCCGGATGATCGGGCAGTTGTCAGGAATGTTTAGTTCATTCCCAATAATCTACCTATCGATCCGTAAGGGTAAATGCCCACGTTGAGGATTTATGTGCAGAGAATCCACACTGAAATTCCCTAGGAAATCCGTGCAGACAATCAGCATCAGTTGGTGCAGATTTACATGCGGATTTGTCTCTCCCCTTTGAAGTGAATGGCAAAAAAAATATTTTTTAAAAATCCGCATCGTGTACATGAGAATTTCAAATTCTCATAGAATACAATGTACAAGACCTACGTATTTAGCCTAAGGGTACGGCTACATGGAAACAATGGTCGTGGTCTGGATTGCAGAAGAGTCGCAGTGTAGCGGTGATCCCATAGAAATGAATGGGGTCGCAGTGCAAGTCACATGTGTGCCGCCACTGCAACCCCTGAATCACAAATCCAACTCCAGATTTTTCGCAATTCGGGGTCGTATTCGCAGCACAGTCGGACCCACACATATAAGTTGTGGGGGGAGTATCCCTTACTTGCTTTAGTACCCTTAAAGCGGTCGTCTCACTTCAGTAAGGCTACATTCACACGTCCGTATGTGTGCACATCCTGGAAAACGCTCAGTTTTTCCAGGACATCCGTTCCGTTTTTCCGTAAAAAACGGAAAGGATGTATCCATATGTCATCCGTTTTTTTGCGGATCCGCAAAAAACGGAAGGATGAATAACTTTTTTTTTTTAGCCCTCCTGGAACGGAATCCGCAAATACGGATGACATGCGGATGCCTTTCCGTATGTCTTCCGCATTTTTTGCGGATCCATAGACTTTCATTGTGCTACGGACCGCAATTCGGGAGAAAAGTAGGACAGGAGGATTTCTGTTTGCGGATCCGCAAAACAGAACGGAACAGATTAACAGATGCGGACAACATACGGTGCAATGTCCGTAGATTATCAGGACCCATTGAAATGAATGGATCCGCAAAAACCGTCCGCAATTGCGGAACGGATGCGGATAGATTGCGGATGTTTTAAACGGACGTGTGAATGTAGCCTAAATGGCATTTATCATGTAGAGAAAGTTAATACGAGGCACTTACTAATGTATTACTATTGTCCATATTGCCTCCTTTGCTGGATTCATTTTTCCATCACATTATACACTGCTTGTTTCCATGGTTACAACCACCCTGCAATTCATCAGCAGTGGTCGTGCTTGTACACTATAGGAAAAAGCACCAGCCTAGGCACACTGCCGTAGTGCCAGCCACCAGAGGGGACAGTGCCTTTTCCTATAGTGTGTAAACACGACCACTTCTGCTGGATTGCAGGGTGGTCGTAACCCCTGGAAATGAGCAGTGTATAATGTGGTGGAAATATGAATGAAGTGAGCAAAGGAGACAATATGGACAATCACAATACATTATTAACTGCCTTGTATTAACTTTCTCTACATGATAAATGCCATTTGCTTAGGGCTCGTGCACATGAACGCATTTTCTTTCAGTGTCCGTTTACGTGTACGTTTTTTTTTTTTGCAGACCATATGCGGAACCATTCATTTCAATGGGTCCGCAAAAAAAATGGAAATTACTCTGTGTGCATTCCTTTTCCATAGAACATGTCCTATTATTGTCTGCATTACGGACAAGGATAAAACTGTTCTATTAGGGGCCGGCTGTTCCGTTCTACAAAATACGGAATGCACGCGGACATCATCCGTTTTTTTTTTTGCGGTCGTGTGCATGAGCCCTAAGTGAGCCAACCCCTTTAAATCTAGATCTTCTAATGGTTTGATCCCTTTTGGTATAAAACACAAGACAACCTTACCAGAACCACACACAGAACATTAGATTGTAAGCTCTTGCGGGCAGGGTCCTCTCTCCTCCTGTACCAGTTTGTGACCTGTCTTGTTCATGCTTATTGTACAGCGCCATGGAATGAATGGCCCTTTAATAATAAACGATAATAATTAGCTGCCATTGTTGTATCAGGATTCTCCAGGGTATTCCCATGGTCTCACAGCCTGCCACTATCTCATCTCCTGCCAGGCCGAGGGCTTAGTTCTGGGTCGTTGGCAAAGTGTAGGAAGCGAGAACTGAAACTTCTCTTCATGGTGAAAAACCACAAACTAAGAAAGCGTTCACCTCCCAGACTTCAAAGCCACAGACGTGTGAGGAGTCCGGGGGAGGACGGCCGAATGTACCAGGAGCGCAGCAACAAAAACACTGCCGACTTCAAAGTGTCAGCTCACATTACACCGGCTCTTCAGGATATAAATAGTGGTTACACACAGAATTTATTTTATTTATTTCTTTTATTATAGATTATTTTTTTTTTATTATTATTATTTTTTTTTTTTAGTAAAAACACCATGTTATATATAATAGTAAATAATAAGACGCACTGCACAGGGACATTTATTAAAGTGTGGGTAAAAAAAAAAGTCACAAATTATAGTGGAAGCCATATTTACGCAATAATTGGCGTTCCTTAGGGGGCGTGGCCCCGCGACCCGCCAGATTTAACAGACATTGGCATAAATGATGGTTCAAATCTATGTTAGCCAATGGCGCGGCCTCCTCACACAGCTCATCGGCGGGAATTCTGGATGTCTGACCCCCACCGATGACCGTACATACTATTGACCTATGCTTAGGATAGGTTATCAGTAGAGATGAGCGAGCATGCTCGGGAGCAATTTTCAAGTAGTAGCGTATGCATTTTATAATCTGTACGCTAATGCATACGCATCTTCTAATCTGTACACTAATGCGTACGCATCTTATAAATTTGTACGCTAATGCGTACAATTTACAAGATGCGTATAGATTATAAAATGTGTACGCTACTACTCGAAAATTGCTCCCGAGCATGCTCGCTCATCTCTAGTTATCAGTATAAAACAAACAGAAAACCCCTTTAAGAATGCCCTAAAAAACTGTGGGAGATATTCAGTGATTTTCACCACAATAGTGGAGTATTTCCCCATTCGCACCACATTTCAGAAATGGCGAAAAATGAGGCAGGTCGCAGCAGGTCCGCCACATTTATCTTTATGCATGCCAGTTTTCCGGCATGAATAAAGACAGAAATCTACAGCAGCTGATAGCTTTTAGACTGTCACACGGCCTGCCGGAGGATGCGACAAATCTATAAGGGACCTGTGTCTATACATTAATTTTGCGCATCCTCTGGCTGCGCAGGGGGAATCAAGACTGGGGTGGAAAACGCTGGTCTTGATAAACGCCTCCCCTGTGGTTTTGTAGGGACAGTTTAAAGAGGACCTCTCCCCTCTCCTGACATGCCTGTTTTAATAGCTTCATGTATTCTCCATGTAATAATTCTGGAGCATCTATTCTTATGTCTCTATGTTGTGCCATTCCTTTATTACTTCTACTAGAAGTTATGAATTGCTAGCAGTCTGCAGTAAGGGTACAGAGGGGAGGTGACCAGTTGGGGGTGTGTACCTGCAGAGTCTGAAAATGGCAGCACTGATTGGATAGAGTCAGTCTGTGCAGGTACACCCCCCCAACTGGTCACCTCCCCTCTGTACCCTTACTGCAGACTGCTAGCAATTCATCCATAACTTCTAGCAGGAATAATAAAGGAATGGCACAACATAGAGACATAAGAAGAGATGCTCCAGAATTGTTATTACATGGGGAATGCATAAAGCTATTAAAACAGACACCCCCGCCCCCCCAAAAAAAAAAAAAAAAAAAAAAAAAAAGGGTACTGGCAGCCCCCTAACCACCAGATATAGTGGTATTCTACATGTACATGCACAACAGCTGATTCTGGAAAGTCCCCTGAAGGTTTAGGCACGCTTTCAGCTCTGCAGTGCTGTGAACCCTGGAAGCTGAAGTGTCCTGGGCACCGGCAGAGATGTTGTCTGGTGAACCGCTGCTGGCATCCCACATATGCTCTTCCAGTTGGCAGTAAAATCAGTAGGGCATCATGTGGCACAGGGGGGTCCAGTGTAAAATCCAACAAGGCAATGTCTAGATGAAATTGGTGCCTGCAGGAATTCCAGGCTGTGAAATAGTGTGGGTGTTCAGAACCGATGCTTTTTGAACATTATATAAAACGTCGATGAAACAGACAACCATGATGAAGTCCGAAACCATTTTAATATAAAAAATAATTACAGGACGATAGGATGTTTTAGGTCATACTGTCCTCTTCCATTATGAAAAAAGTCCTAGTCGTGCGTTTACACCATGGCCTCCATGTGCAGGAGCTTCAAAGCTTCAGAAATCTGAGGGCTGGTGTCCATCTGTCCGTACATACCCACCAGGAAGGCTCTGTGAAGAAGTATGGCTGCGTGCTCTGTGGAGACACAGAATAATGGATATAAAGACAATGGTACATTCTCTACAAAATATAGGAGGATGTCCGTCAACTAGTACCCTTCTCTGGGAAGATGAGCCGCAGCGCTGGGTAACAAATCTACAGGAATTTGGGTTTCGGACACAGCAGGACATCAATACAGAAATTGAAAAGGGTATTCCTAGAAGGTAAGGCATATGGCTAGGATACGTAAATCACTTTATGATCGTGAGCGTCTGACCTCTGGATCCACACACATCCTGAGAATGAAGTGGCTGAAATGCCGATTTAGCATAGCGTCCATATCCACTGCTTGTCCTGCCCAGAACATTACAGCTGGACTCCCATTCAAATGACTGTAATTGGCTGCAGCCCTTCACTAACCCTTTAAAGGCTATCGACACCTTAGGACAGGGATGCCCAACCTGCGGCCCTTCAGCTGTTGCAGAACTACAATTCCCACCATGCTCTGATAGCTGTAGGCTGTCAGGGCATGCTGGGAGTTGTAGTTTTGCAACAGCTGGAGGGCCACAGGTTGGGCATCCCTCCCTTAGGGCTCATTCACACAAACGTATTTTCTTTCTGTGTCTGTTCCGTTTTTTTTTGCAGACTGTATGCGGAACCATTCATTTTAATGGGTCCACAAAAAAAAACCGGAAGGTACTCCGTGTGCATTCTGTTTCCGCATGTCCTATTATTGTCCGCATTACGGACAAGGATATGACTGTTCTATTAGGGCCAGCTGTTCCGTAAAATACATATGGTTGCGTGAACAAGCCCTTAGGGCAATTTTTTTTTATTGTTTTGAGCTACAAAAAATAAAATCATGTTTTCAATTGGTCTTTTTTAAAATGTCCAGCCTTTTCTGAGATACAAGGGTTAAAAATCAGTCTGTTTGCAAGCTGTCATAGTCTGTCTTTGAATCCCGTCAGCTTCCAGCTTATGCGTAGCTTTTATCTCCTGACCTCATAGACACTCATTACAGCTCAGTTCTTATCAACCTGATAAGAATATAGCTCAAATAAGCATTTATGAAGTCAGAAGATCAGATATAAGAGCTACGCATGAGCTGGAGGCTGACGGGATTCAAAGACAGACTGTGACAGCTTTCAAACAGACTGATTTTTAACCCTTGTATCTCAGAAAAGGCTGAACATTTTTAAGCACAAAATCAGTAAAATACAATCATAAAAAAAATGCCCCCGAAGGTATACATAGCTTTTAATTCTCAGAAGTAACGCCCGATCAGAAAGTAAAGTGCCTATCCTAGCAAAATACCATAAAGGGAATGCTCTTTTACATACGCAAAGCTGATACGAGGAAGTGGAGCATAACAGAAAAATATCCAAAGTAAGAACCCTATTTGATGCCCCCTCAGGCCCTGCACTCAGCATAACCTGGTATATCGGCTTTTGTGGTTGCATGGATCCTCCTGTGCTACTATTTGATAATAAAAGCTATTTTCCATTACTGGCATTACATTATAACCGCATATGTTCAATGAAAGATGAAATGGCTTTTAGCTTAATTAACAGATGAATGGTATGAGCACACTCACCCTGGCAGAGCAACGTGTACTCGGGCAGATTCCTCAGCGCCGTCTGGACCACTTCAAAATCCCGGCTGCCCAAACAGTACATGAAGGTGGGCAGGAAATCTGCAGCAATACTGCACACAAGAGATGAAATAGTCATTCACAAGAGGAAAGGGGATACATGTGGAGGGTGCAATGTACGGTGTGAACACTAAGCTAGTGGGTGCCCGGGCACAGGCTGCATGTAAAGCAGCACATCCACAACGCAGCTACAGGGGGCAGCAGAGAGTCTGAAACAAATGTTCTTCAGAGGCATTGCCAGCAGGTGCCAATGCAGAATCTGTACCAAGACCAATCCCAAACTTAAAGGGGTTGTCTCATCTCAGACAATGGGGGCATATCACTACATTGTCTTAAAGGTACAGGTCTCAGCTATATTGGGTATGGAGACCCGCAAAGTGGTGGCAGGAGGACTCCGGTCCTACCACCACCAAGCTCTCTCCCCATAGAAGTGAATGGGAGCGCATCACTCATGACCGGCCTCCGCTCCCATTCACTTTTATGGGCACAGCGGAAATAGCTGAGCCAGTGCTCGGCTATTTTCGGCAGCCCCATAGAAAATGAATGGAGGGCGGCTGCGCATGCGCCCTCCACCGCTTTCAGGGCTCCGTTCTCGATATAGGTGGGACCCGTACCTATCAGACAATGGGGGGGCATATCCTAGCGATATTCCCCCTATTGTCTGAGATGAGGATAACTCTTTAAAGGGGTTGTCCACTCTTACAGGATAGGCCATCAGTATCCGATAGGCTGGGGTCTGGGCCCTGCACCCCCACCGATCAGCCGTTCCGCAGTAGCTCTTGCACCACAAGTCGGTGCCAGACCTACACAGCAGTGTCCATTGTGCAGGGGATAGAGCTGGTTACTGCAGTTGTACTCCCAATGAAGTGAATGAAGGCAGGTGTATAGTGCCAACATATTCCACAGCGCTTTACTTCACGAGTATGAAGAATCCCGCTTCTATACGCCATTTTTTACATTATTTACCAGAAGCCGATGGTCTTCAATGTGACCCAACGTGCATGTGTATGATAGGGGTCGACCAGCCTACACCCGGCAGCGTACATTGCAGAAGGGTTTTCTAAATGGCTGGACTTGCCACAAATTCACATCTACGCCCATTTTTGTGGATTATGCAGAAACTGCACCAAAATGTAAACATTTCACATGGTAAATCTTCAGTTTCCACATTGTGATGATGAATATGCTGCCCACGTATGTAACGGAGGCCTGCTGTACACATCAGAGCTAAAAGGAAAGAAACAAGCTACCTTCACAAAGAAAGCAGCGGATCTCACCTGGGATTACACTGAATGGCGCGTAAGGCCAGGGCGAAGGCCTGATTGCGACACGATTCCTCTGTGGAGCTCATAAGTCTCTGAAAATCACTCTGTGAAAAGGAGAAAGAAGAGGCGTGCGGCTGTTACTAGATCAATAGAGAAAGCGCGCGGCGTAGGACATTGATTCTCCCCCATACTGGGCACATAAGATCATAGACGACCCGCGTCCAGCTCCCTGGTTACACCGCATTGGCCTAGAACAAGATGGCTGCGTCCCCTGCTGTGTAAATAAGAGCAAACGGGCCCCACCAGGAATACTCGAAGGTTTAGGAAATTACACACTGCTCGCTTCGCAGGCAAGCGCGATTGTGTTCCTGGCTTCTACGCGCCGACTGCAATCCTGATGAGCAGATGGTAAATCAATTAAATCTCCTCCGTCTGGATTTTTTTTCTTCGTATAAACCTATTCACTGGTTTAAAAGGGATTGTCCAGGATTAGACAAACATGGCCGCTGTTCTCCAGAAACAGCACTGTACTTACCTGCAGGTGGAGTCCGGTACTGCAGCTCAGCTCCACTGGAGAGAAACAGTGGCACCAGAAAGCTGCCATGTTTTTGTAATCTAAGACATCCCCTTTAATTTTTCAAGGGGGGGGGGGGGGTTGCATGCAAAACACACCCCCAATTTAAATAGAAGCCGGATGTGAGATCAGCCTAACGCCTTATTACCATGGGTCACGCTTCTCCCAGCCAAAGAGCACCAGCGGCCACTGCAGGAGAAATGTGGTATTACAAGACAAACTGAATGTTTCTAGATGTTCTATGGAGCTGTTCTGGCTCATGGAGGGCCCCCCATCTATGACCTTCACGTACCCTAATAGGAAACATGGGAAGGCTCGCTGTCGCAAGACAACCCTATTAAATAGGTTCTAAACCCCTTGTAACAATACTTATAGTAAAAATAACAATAGTGACAAAGTAAAAAAAAAAAGGCCCTCATAGGGAGAGTACGTCAAATATACAAATCTCCTACAGGAAAAAAAATCTCCTCACCTGCTAGTGACACTAGTGAATGCAGATAATCTGATTTGGTAGGCGGGTGCTGCTGGGGTCTTCATAAGGTCCCTTACACTGTTGCCAACCGGCGGGAGGAGCAAGAAAGGATGCCGAACTGTTAAACCATAGGCCTGCTCCTGAACAGACATCTATTGGTGCAGTAACATGACCATTGGGTGGGTGAAAAGGTTTCTTTATTGGAAGGCTATAAATTCCAGATAGACAGCTCTAGGGCTCCTTTTTCAAGTCAGATTGAAGCTGGGATGTAGTCAATCCGCGGTCCTTTTGAATGGACTGCTCGCAGCTGATGATATACCATGGAACTGAAAGGACTGCTTGCAGCTGATAATATATTATATATCACCACCTGCAAGCAGTCCTTTAAACCAGTGATTTTCAACCAGTGTGCCTCCAGCTGTTGCAAAACTACAACTCCCACCATGCCCTTCTGTAGGCTGATAGCTGTAGGCTGCCTGGGCATGATGGGAGTTGTAGTTTTGCAACAGCTGGAGGCACACTGGTTGAAAATCACTGCTTTAAACGGACCACGGCTTGACAAGACTGAATCCCGGCTACAATCAGACTTGAAAAGGAGCCGTAGAGCTCTGTAACGCGTTGTCTATCTGGAATTTTTAGCCTTCCATTAAAGAAACCTTTTCACCCACCGGCTGTCCATTCCGGGTCGGGCCTTTATGGGTTAAAGGTATGTACACCTCTGGATTTTTTTTATGGATTGCATTTAACTTACTTGTGGCTAAAAAAAATCATATTTTCAATTGGTCTTTATTAAAAATATTGAGCTGTTCAGTCTCAAAGGGTTAACTGTTTGTCTAGCTGGGTGACTGGTACTTTCACTTTGTGCCGGTCATCTAATTACCCTTATCTGTAAACTACTGAGAGGTCATAAACACTTATTTAAGCCACATTCTTATCAGTAAGGTAAGGATTGAGCTTTAATGAGTGTTTATAAGGTCAGAGAGCAGAGATAAGGAGTCCGTCTGCTCCTCAGATGATGAAATTCAGAAAAAATCCACAGGCAGCTAGTACGGCTTCTCAGCTCTGTACACAAAAAAAGGATTCCATATTGTTAATAAAGACCAATTGAAAAAGCGATTTTTAGGTCAAAAAAAGTATAATGCATGTCCTGCATACATGTCCTATTCTTGTCCATTTTGTGGACAAGAATAGGCATTTGTATTACAGGCAGCCTGTTCTGTACCGGAAATTGCGGAACGCACGTGGGCGGCATCCGTGTTATGCGGATCCGCAATTTGAGGACCAAAATAAACGTCGCCGGTCATGTGCATGAGCCCTAAACCTGTCAGGTTATGAGGGCAAGCCACGTGCCATACTGATGTTTCTAGCATGCATGCACGACACGTGTGGAGGTCGCTTTGCTGCCTTTTTTCAGCAGGGTATGATAACACAGCATACAATGTGGCCCTAAAATGTGATTTAGATGGTTTTATGCTACACGTGTAGTAGGCGATACCAATGTAATCACTTGGATGCAGTTTATACGATTGAAAGGAAGAGTCTTGTCAGATAAACAGCACAAAATCATACAACGCAACCTTCACAGATGGACATACTCACAGCAAAGAAGGAGAGGATTTCAGGCCTACGCATGGACATTTCATCTATGTCGCTCAGGACCTGCAGGATGTCTAGAAGAAAAGGAAACAAGTCCAACACACATCAACTTAAACCCATCACAAGCCGACGCCAGAAGAGAAGCCGGGTCAGCAGGACACAATCGGCGGCTGGGACAGAACACAGTCTTTCAATCAAGCAATTCATTTTGCGGAGAGGATGAAGTGTGATGACAGATCGGCATGGATCCTGGGAGAAGGGGCCCAGCTGCCAGCTCTGCACGGCTCGCACTGCCTGGGGCAATGCTTTGGCTTTCAAGAGCTGATCAGATTGCAGGCGGACTAAGCCATGGACGTAGAGAATTAACCAGCAGTGTAACCGAGGTGCATTAAATAAAAAAATAAAAGAAATCAAAACTCAATAGATCTCGGTCGCTTGTGGGATTTCTTTAATTAGATTTGGCTCTTTCTAATAAATTCAGAACGCGGCGCGCTTCCAAAGGTTCGGAAATATCAGAAGCGTTTCTAGCCTGTGGGCGAGAAGACGCAGCTACATATTACCGAATGCATCTTCAAGCCAATCCGGATCTACGTGAAGCATAAAAGGCAACAGCTGAAGGCTAGGCCAATCTCTCGGGACCACTACATTTTTTAGGTGTAGGTTCACCTTTAACACCACAGCAGGTATGGCGAATGAAGAGGATGCCGTGTTTGTGGAGCGCTATGTACCCTTCTCATTTTTCCCAGGGAATGACAGGCACCCCACTGACTACTGCATGGAGCCTTCAGACAATTACTGGACAGCAGATGTTGGATTTTCCGCTCGCTCTGTTATTCTAAACATGCATGCTTGGCCGAGCCAAGCATACCTGGTGTCGTGTGAACAATCATACAAGTAACATCTATCTGCTTTGTTCGGTCAGTTTGCCGATTTCCAGGCCTTAGAGTAGTCCAAGCCCCTCCATTACCCGTGTGCCCCCCAACTGTCGGCATCAGACCACTGCACAGAGATACATGTTCTGTTAGCTGCTCAGTATAATCAGAGGTCATCCAGTTCTTTGAAGTCGATGGCCTATCCTTAGATTAGGCCTATCAATATTAGATCCATCAGGCGGGGTCCAAGTCTATACACCCCTGCCAGCTGTTTGAAGGGGCACAACTATGTACTTAGTAGTGACTGTGCCTGGAGTTACAGCTCATTACTGCTTTGTACTATTCAGGTGAATGTAATACCGGCCTGAGCTAAGAGTTTAGAACTTTTTTCAAGTTCGGGTTCTGTGGGAATTCCGTTATCACGGAATATAACGGAATTCTATGACAGAATGCGCCACGGAAGCCTTTAACCCCCTAACTGTTTTGCCCGAGTCCAGCTCGGGCAGTGTGAAAAGTAGCTAACTGGAGGGAGGAGGGCTGCTTTAGATGGTGATATCTCCTCAATGGTAGCAGCTAGAAACATGCAACTAGTCTTGTCTGAAAGCTGACAGGCACAGCTAAAGTCCAAGCAACAGAGGAGAAATCACTGTTAGAAATCAAGTCGGGAATAATCATGAGTAAAACCATTTTTTATTTTCATTTTCAGATGCATTCACAGCATCCCGATTTATATCAGTGATATCTTTCTCTGTCCGTAACATAATGTTGGTATTGTCTGAAATCTTGGAATGTTTGCTTTCAAACAAGATCAGTTGCATGTTTCTAGCTGCTACCATTCAGGAGATAGCAGTGTCTAAAGCAGCCCTCCCCCTCCAGTTAGCTACTTTTCCCACTGCTGGAGCTCCACTCTGGCAAAACAGTTAGGGGGTTAAAAGGGTTATCCAAAAATCCTAAAAATAGCCCCCCCCCCCATGCTGAATATACTTACCCATGTGCCCTAGTACGTACATTCAGCATGGGGGGCCTGGCACATGGGAGGGGGGCTTTTTCCTAGGATTGGATAACCCCCGTCATAATAGAAGTCTATGGGCAGCGTAATGGATTCAGCTACCCATGGACTTCTATTATGACGGAATGCAAAACGGAATTCCCACAGAACACGAAAAAAGCAAGTTCGCTCATCCCTAGTATACAGCTGTGCTCGGTAAACAATGAAGGGGACACAGAGCCCCGGGTGGCACTGTGGTCACTTCAAGCAGCTGATTGATGGGGGTACAGAAAGTCAGACCCCCACCGATCTAATATTCATTTCCTAACCAATGGCTAGGTCATCAGTTTTAAGTAAGCGAGTAACCCCTTTTAACTAATGCAAGGTAAATGAAGACCCTATTCATTAAAGTCAATGTACACCTTCAGGGGCATTTTTTTTTATGATTGCATTTTACTCATTTTGGGCTAAACAAAATCATTTTTGCAATCGGTCATACTAAAAATGTGCGATGGGAAACTAACACCTGACGTACAATCTTCTGTGACTGCAGTCCCTGGAGATGCAGCAGATGATCTGAAATGCTGACGCTGCCAAATTAATCCTGGTTTTCCCATAGAAATAATTCTACGGACATTCCATACAACGGCGTATTTAACAAAACCACTTCGATCTCTTAAAAATGGCATTCCTTTAAAATGATCAAAGCAAGGGTGAAACATATGGGATAACTGCAATCAAATTGGTAGCTTCAGAACTGCTGGAAAGTCACGGGTTGCAGATGACAGTTTTGGAGTGGCTCTGGAAAAAATACCAAAAGTGGCCCCATGTTTTGTAGTCGGGTCCAAATTGATGGAAGGCAGGGCCAGCAATACCATATTGTGGCACATTATATCACCCCAACAGAGACAAATACCACAGTCCATCACATAATACATCCCCAAAAACTTCCACTGGCCGGCCGTGAGGAGAGCTTAGGTGGCCCCCTGGGCTTCGGCCCATTGGGAAATTTCCCTGAAAGGTCTATGGGCCAATCAGCCGCTGACTGTAATAACGCCCTCACTCATGGTTAGCAAAACCTTACATTTCACCATGTGCACACAGTTCAAGAACATAATCGTATGGTTACCTTCCACTGTTTGGCTGCGGGAGATTCTCTTCAGGTAAGGAGCCATCTCAGCTGCAGTTAAAGGTGTGAACATGGACACACTGACCAGGGGAAGGGAGCCCGCAGCAGGTTCATCTGTGAAAAAGCAAAGAAACAAAAATCACTAAATACACAGAGATAATCTGCATAAAATGACTTCAGACTATAGACCCCTCAGAAAACCAACACGCCAGACGCTTCTTACCCCATCTAGGAGCAATGGGGCCGTTAACGTTACTTCTAGAGCCTCTGCTCTCTCTGCAACTGCTGCACTCTCTCAACCAGGCAGTAAAAACGCCGTCATAGCCTAGCCCCGTCAATCGAAGTGCAGAGGGTGCGGCTGAGCCTCTAGGTGTAATAACAACCCCCCTTGTTGCTCCTAGAGGCTCATTTGCATATATTAAAACTTCATTTTTCTCAGCAATGCAGACACATATGTACTTGGAACCAACACAGATGTCTTCAGCTGCCAAGTGCACATGTAACAGGTCGGCCAGTGTCATAGGTACAAAACTGCTGACAGATGCCCTTTAAGGTTGCTGCAACTGCAAGCTAGGTTGGCAGAGGATTATCAGGATAAACATGGATGCCATGTCACCATGAAATACTCTTATGACTACCCTTATACTGGGTATCAGACAATTCTAATGTATACAAGTTACATACCTTCTTTCTCTTCATCTTGACTTTTTTCTAAAGTCCCACCTCTGCTGGGCAAGCTCAGACCGGCCAGGAGAGACTTGAGGGTGGTCAGGTCATTGTTCTCAGATGACAAACCACTGCAAGAAAATATAAGAAGAAGTGTTCGCTAGTAATGCAGACAATAACAGCTCTGTTACTGCTAACTGGGGGGAAATGGGAATAATGTAATATAATACAATATGGGTGACCTGCGACCCCCTGAAAAAGACCAGAAGGTTCTCCAGCTCTTATACTACCTTGCACTGACGGCCACTAGGTTTCACAACAGCTGGAGAACTACAGCCCTAAAGGTGGGCATACACAGGAATGTTGTGGCACCGGCTGACTAATGTGTATGGGAGTGTCCCAATACTTCCCAGGTCTCTGGCAGCAGCTTATTCCCCTCTACCTTCTGCAAAAACTTGCATGCTCAGCTAAGCACAATGTTCATGTGTATGGGGAGGAGGTAGGAGGAACAGCTGACAACTATATAAGGTGTATAGTCAACTAAAAGGGGTATTCCAGTAATAACACGTTACCCCATATCCACTACATGGCATAAGTGTTAGACTACTGGGACCCCCAGGTGATCACAAGTACATGGTAATCATGTCCCCCTTTGAATGCAGCACTGGTCGAGCATGCACTCCACCACTGCACTGAAAGCCTAGGGGATCGATGGAGGTAGTTAAAGGGGTATTCCCATCACAGACAATGGGGGCATATGGCTAGGACAAGAAAGAAGCGGGGAGAGTTGTGGCTGGAGGACCCCGGGTTTCCTGGGGTCCGGCCCCACCAGGCACAGCTCCCATACAAGTGAATGGGAGGCATGCGCAGCCCCTGCTCCCATTTATTTCTATGGGGCCGATGGAAATAGCCAAGCCAGCACTCGGCTATTTTTGGCGCCCCCATAGAAATTAATGGAGGGCGGCCGCGCATACGCAGTGCACCCTCCACAACTTTCCCCGTTCCATTCTCCGTGAAGGTGGGACCCGCACCTATCAGGCAATGGGGGCGTATCCCTAGTGATATGCTCCCATTGTCTAGGATGGCAAAACCCCTTTAAGCGCGGAGGTCAGTCATCTACAGCAGTCCTATAGAAATGAATGGAGCAGTTGCCCGCACGATCTATTCAAAAGGGGGTCACAGGCACCCCATTCTTGTGATCTGTGGTGGTCCCAGCACCTGTTATCTACTACCAAGTGGATAGGGGATGACATATTCTAACCAGAATACCCCTTTAAGGTATTTGTCATCCCCTATACATTATAGATTGCAGCAACTTAAAATGTGTGAGGGAAGTGGGGGCTATGCACCGTGCGTGTTCCCCCAACATACAGCGTGTACCCAAATCGGGTAAATTCACATTCAATATAAGGCAGATTTCAAGGATCCAGTGACATTGAAGAGCGTCTGACAGAACAATGCTGACAGAGATGGCTTGCAGTCACATTAATATATGCACGGAGAGCAGCCATCGTCTGCACCACTTACTGTAGGGGGTCTGAATGTTTCTGCAGGAAGGACACAGCTGCCTGAGCGTCACACGTGATGTACTTGTGGATGAACTGGACGAACTTACTGATAAAGCCGCCCAGCTGCCGGGAGTATTTCCTGTAATTCTGAACAGAAGATGGAATATCTTTCATTAGCTCATCTACAGGCTATAAATCAGAAGGTGAGGGCACCCGTAAAAAAGTGTGGCACGAGGTACCTGTAAAAGTTTGATGAAGGAGATAAGACAGTCCCACAAGGCTTCTTGGTATTCACTGTGGAAAACTTGGGGTTGAAGAAGCTCCAGAATGCCCAAGACGTGGGTGAAGAAGGGGAGATGGTTCTGCTGACGAAACTCGTGGAAATTGAGGTGCACGCGGCCGTGAAGGAGAACTGCAATCATTGGCAAGTGTCTAAAAGGATATTGGGGGTTAGACATATAATCATGGAGGGCATTTTACCAATAAACACTACGCAGAAGACGATGATGTTTTTTTTTTCTTTTTACACGTTCCCGCAGATTCAGATTCATACTGATCTGGTCCACTCCGATCCAGTGGTCTGCACACCTCTTCCGGTCCTGTTTAGATCTGGCTGGCTATGAGCATGGTCAAATGCACCGCTCCAGTGGTAACGTGCTGCTTGTGGCCACATCACCGTTGGCTGGAGAGGTGCATGTGACACTGGCCAATGCCAGGACCAAGGATGGAGTGTGTGAAGGCAGGCAGATCACTAAAGTGACATGAAGCAGGTAAGGCTACTTTCACACTTGCGGCAGCAGGGTCCGGCAGGCTGTTCAGGGCGGTGGGGAATAGCCTGCCAAATCTGTGCTAACGCTAGCCCACAGTGCTGATGAAAGTCCTCTCCGGCCCCATTCACTATAATGGGGGTGGGCCGGAGGTCCGCCCGCAGCAGGGCAAACAAGCAAATGCAGCATGCTGTAGTTTTTGTCTGGCCGTCACTCGGCATGTCTGCCGTGCTGCGGCCGGACCTCCGGCGCCCCCCCATTATAGTGAATGGGGCTGGAGCGGAAATCCAGCAGCTCGGTGGGCTAGCATTAGCACAGATCTGGAAGATTGTTCCCCTGCCGGAACAGCCTGCTGGACCCTGCTGCCGCAGTGTGAAAGTAGTCTAAGTATGAATCTTCTCTTTCAGGTCCCATGCTGCGGGAACTTCTTTAAAGGGGTTTACTCATCACAGACAATGGAGGCATATGACTAGGATATGTCCCCATTGTCTGATAGGTGCAGGTCCCACCTCTGGGACCCACACCTACATGGAGAACTGAGCAGGGAAAGTTGAGGAGGGCGCACTGCACATGCGCAGCCGCCCTCCATTCATTTCTAAAGGGTCACCGAAAATAGCTGACTGCGGGCTCTGCTATTTCCATCAGCCCCTTAGAAATGAATGGGAGCAGGGGCCGCTCATGCGTGGTGCGCTCCCATTCACTTCTTTGGGAGCAGCGGCGACTGCGCCTGGTAGTGGCCGGACCCCGGGAAATCTGGGGTCCTACAGGTGCAGCACTCCCTGCTCCGTTCTTGTTGTAGGTGCACGTTCCAGAGCTGGGACCCGCACCTATCAGACAATGGGGGCATATCCTAGCAATATGCCCCCATTGTCTGTGATGAGAATACCCCTATAAGAATCATTTTTACTGGAAAACCACTTTAATGGGGCTGTCCAGTTCAGAAAACCCATTAGAGAATTAGTTAATGGAGGAGGGGAGATGCTCTGCCTCTTGTCTAGATTGGAGAGACGTTATACAGAGCATCTCTCATCCTGGAGGACTTGTCCTGTATCATACTACACAGAAAATCTGCCGATTTGAATGGACACTGTGTAATTCCCCTGTGAAAGCGAATGCTTACTGCCAGGTTCCCCATTAGATTACATCTGATCACAAGGGGTCCCAGCAGAGGGACACACTTTGTCATCAGCCTATCGGAGACCGTCCAAAGCGGAGAATCCCTTTAAAGAGAATCTGTCACCAGTTTTATGCTCCTATCTAATGAAAGCAGTTTCAGTGAGGCGGCAGGGTCAGGGATAGAAGTAGGGTGGGGAATAGTCTGCACTTCCAGTAATCTGCACCACAGCCGACCAGCAGCATAGAGGAACCCGGACGTTAAAGGGGTTCTCCGGGCTTTTTTTATATTGAGGACTTATCCTCAGGATAGGTCATCAATATCAGATTGGTGGGGGGGTCCAACACCTGGCACGCCCGCTGATCAGCTGTATGAGCACGTGCTGTCTCCCTTCTCTCTTCCTGTCCACTGCTGCTTTCCCATAGACATAGAGCGGAGAACAGAAAGACAGAAGGTAGACGGCACGTGCACACTGCGCGCACCGTCTCCCCATAATGCTGATCGGCGAGGGTGCCGGGTGTTGGACCCCCACCAATCTGGTATTGATGACCTATCCTGAGGATAGGTCCTCAATATTAAAAATCCCAGACAACCCCTTGAATGTGACTGACTAACTCCAAAGTTGGCATTATGTGAGATAAATGATGGGAGTCACTTCTTAATATGAGGCACATGGTGGAGCTTCATGTGCCTCACGTTAATAGTAAGTAACCCCATCATTGACCTCGTAACATAATGGACAACGTGGGGTTAATATGAGGTGCATTCTGGTATTGTGACAACCCTAAGGCAGAACATGGCAGTGGTATTTCTGGGATGCAGGTAACGCAGAAATACGCATTTTGTATGTAAGTGACCCAAGCTTGGTGCTGATTGTAACCAGCGGACTGTGTACCTTAGCAGCAGGATGGGATGTGCGACAGCGAGCTTACGACAAGCCATATTGGCATCTGACATTCGACTCTCCTTGCAGTCGCTGGTGTCGGCCAGAAGTGTAATGAAGCGGTGTATGAGAACGTCCATCTGACAGGAACGGGGGGGTGGGAAAGCAAGAACGTTAGTCAGCTATAACCTCAGCACACAATGAAGGCAGAGCGTGAACACCGCAGACCGGAGGACGCACGGAAACAATCAGCGGATTATCTGTACCATCAAGGTCAGCGGATCCAAGTGCTTTATGTTTGGCAGAGACAGGGCTAACAAAATGACAATTGTCTGCCCCGACCCTTCATACTGATAATGTGGGGATTACGCCAGCATTTAGGATTAACAGTAATGCTGTACTCAGGTTTATTAATGAAATTATTGAAATGAAGGAAATGATTGAAAGAATGAAAAAAATAAATAAATAAAATGAATGAAAATGAATTATTTTGTTACAGACATTTAAGTGTCTAACATTTCTATAAAAACAAGATACTACACATAGTAATAAAGAGTAAAAACTTATATAGTCAGCTATGAAGTCAAATGTAAGCTCCAGCATTCACCTGAACATGGATGGGGAATGTGGGGCTGGACCAATGGGTGCAGACAGGAGAATACAATATTATAGTTAAAGGGGTCATCAATGTTCTATACGTCCGGGTTCCACCCATGGGACCCACTACTATCTCCAGAAAAGGGCCCCCGGAAGTGAACGGAAAGCAGTCAAGCAAAGGCAGCCACCCTCCATTCACAGCTATGGGAGTTCCAATAATAGCCAAGCGATGGCTCAGCTATTTCTGGCAGTTCCATAGCAGTGAATGGAGTGCGGGCCCCTCTCCTTCACTTTGGGGGCCCAGTTCTGGAGATAGGAGCAGGTCCCAGCGGTCCCATATCCTAGTGATAGGTCATCAACATGTGAGGTGAGCCTACCCCTCTAAATGAGCCTATGTTGCAGTTCCCTGCACAGCTGATGGTTAGGAGTGGCGCTGTGCAGGCAAAATGCCAAAGAGTCCAGAGGTCAGACCTGCACTGTTATATTGTAGTCACAATCCATAATGTGAGAAGATGGAAATATTCCATTAACCCCTTACTGCTCTGTCACAGATATATACATATCACAATGGTCTCATGGGTACTATAAAATGGACAAAATAAATTAAAACATAAACATCAAATAAACTACAAAAACAATGGTAGGATTCTTGTTTTTCCCCAATCAGCCTTTAAAAAAATGAATAAAAGGCGATCTATATAAAATACTATATAAATTACCTATTTCCAGAATTGTATTGATCCATAGAATGAAGATAATATACTGTATAGGTATTTACAAGACATGACGTGTAATTAAAAAAAAAATGTTTTCTTTTCCCATCCCCCTGACAACTTATACCCTTAAAAAACAAGCCCTCATACGGTTCGCTATGACTGATATAAAAAAAAAAAAAAGCCTGCCCTTGAAGGGGTTTTCCATGATGTTAATATGTTAATATTGATAACCTGTCATCATGATCGGCAGGAGTCTGACACCTGGCACCCCTGACGATCAGCTGTTTGATGGGAAGGCCGCGCTCCGTGCGAGTGCAGCCTTCCCTTGTCTGTTTACTTGCTCGCCTTCGACAGCGCAGCGGTGAGCAGGTGTAACTACAAGCCGTACCATTCATTTCAATGGGACAGCTCTGTAGCATGAGGATAGGTCATCAATATTAAAATCTCAGAAAACCCCTTTAAATGGGGTCACACTTACCTCCTCCCCGCTCGCTCCTATGCCACCATCTTTTGGTTAGGGGTTTGTTTTCTTCCTCTCCAGCATGGGCATGGTCACCTTATCCTCTGCAGCCAACCACTGGCTTCAGCAGTAAGGTCTCTTGACGTGTCATCACTGCTGAAGCAAGTCAGCTGACCATGCCCATACCAGGGAGGAAAAAAAGAAGACAAGACCGCAAGACAGTGAGGTATGAGCCAGCGAAGAGGACCAGAGTGGCAGGGAGCAGGTAAGTATGATGCTTTCAATACAGTAGGCAAGCTGCCAGCAACCATTAGAAATGATGTATTTCTGGACAACCCCTTTAACCCCCTAACTGTTTTGCCAGAGTGGAGCTCCCGCAGTGGGAAAAGTAGCTAACTGGAGGGGGGAGGGCTGCTTTAGATGCTGCTACCTCCTGAATGGTAGCAGCTAGAAACATGCAACTGATGTTGTTTGAAAGCAGACATTCCAAGCTTTCAGACAACACCAAAATAACAGCAATATGTTCAGGACAGAGAAAGATATCACTGATTATTTCCGACAGTGATTTCTCCTCTGTTGCTTTAACTGGTCTTGTATGAAAACCTGGACTGTCACCTTTCATACAAGACCAGTTGTATGTTTCTAGCTGCTACCATTGAGGAGATATCACCATCTAAAGCAGCCTCCCCCCTCCAATTAGCTACTTTTCACACTGCCCAAGCGGAACTCGGGCAAAACAGTTAGGTGGTTAAAGGGTTAAACGGTAAATGACATAAGTGAGTGGTTTTAGCAGTTGCTTACCTTACAGGTACTGCTGTCGGTGATGCCTTCACTGGTCAGCAGGATTTCCGGCACTGGAGTTATCATCTCGGGCAGCTGCAGATAAAGCTGCAGAAGAAAGTCTCGGCAATGCTTCCCTAAAGAACTGAAGAGATAAACGCTGCATTAGAAGATTTCTCCTGACCTTTAAGATCACGCTTGTAATAACGGAGAATCTATTGAGAGGATCAGGTAACAAATGTGTTTGCTTAACTCTACAATCCACAGAAAATCTCCCATGGCTTTGGTGAAGCGGACTGATAAGATCCGGACTAGAAGGACTGGCACAGTGATGATACAGAGGGCGACGGAACGTAAAGCCTTCGGCCCCTCACCTGTTTCCCCAGCGTTTTATGCAGTTCGTTAAATGCTCCATAACCTTCCTGATGCTCTCCTGGTTCCCATGGCAACAGTTAATTAGCAGCGGCAGGCGAGACTGGATCAGTGGGCAGGAGGCTCCCTCCGACCCCTGGCTCCTGGTTTCTGACTCGGTTATGATCAGGTCCACAAGGCAAATGAGCTCTGAGGGTTTCAGCTGCAGCACAAACTCCTCACGACCCTTCTGTGCGAACGGAAGCAAAAGGACGTTTTTTTTTTTTTTAAAGAAAAACATTTTTCAAAAAGTAACTTCTGCAAAATGTCCAAATACTCTACCTGCGGAGTGCGCTGGTCCCTTCCTTGCCATATACGTGGGATATGAACACAAGCCCATAGGAAGTCCAGAGAGGCAGATGGGTCAAACCTGAGCATAAAGAATCAGCATTTTTAGATTGAAGATTTGTGTTATATAAAAGAACAGCCAGAATAATAAAATAAATTATATATATATAAAAAAGGAAGTAAGAGGGCAGGGTCTTCATCTGCTCACGGTCTCGACACATTGGCCTATTGAATCGCGCATGGGCTGATTTCATGCACATTCGTTACATGCTATACCGCACTGTGCATGCGCTGCAGATTAAATACTTATAAAACTATCGCTTTGATTTTATTTCAGGAGGTGGAATGTGTTAGTAAAAGTTCCAACCTGTGCTCACATTGCTAATAGAACACCAAGCAGTGGAGCGATGAAGAGGAGGGAGACAGAGACGTGGAGGCTATAAGGATGAGATGGGAAAACCCCTTAAAGCGGGATGCGCTCTATCTCAGACAATGGGGACACATCGCTAGGATACGCCTCCATTGTCTGATAGGTGTGGGTCCTACCTCTGGGACCTGCACCTACACCGAGAACGGAGCCCTGAAAGTAGTGGAGAGCACACTGCACATGAGCAGCCACCCGCTCTTCATTTCTATGCGGCAGCCTAAAATAGCCGAGTGCTGGCTGCCCCATAGAAATTAATGGGAGCGGTGGCCACGCAAGCATGGTGTGCTCCCTTTCACTTCAGAGCTCTTCGTGGTGGCCAGACCCTGGGAAACTTGGGATCCTCCAGCCACCACCTTTCCCCCGCTCCATTCTGATAGGGACCCTCACCTGGCAGACAATGAGGACATACCCTAGCTGTATATCTCCATTGTATCAGATGGGAATACCCCTTTAACCCCCTAAATGTTTTGCCAGAGTGGAGCTCCATCAGTGGGAAAAGTAGCTACCTTGAGGGGGGGAACATGCAACTGATCTTGTTTGAAAGCAGACATTCGAGGCTTTCAGACAATACCAGAATGACAGCAATATGTTCACGACAGAGAAAGATATCACTGATAGGAATTGGCATGCTGTAAATGAAAGTAACAGCAGTTTTACCCGCGATTATTCCCGACTTTTGAACAGTGATTTCTCCTCTATTGCTTGGACTAGAGCCGTCATTTGGCCGGGACTGTCAGCTTTCATACAAGACCAGATGCTAGCTGCTACCACTGAGGAGATATCACCATGTAAAGCAGCCCTCCCCCTCCAGTTAGCTACTTTTCACACTGCCCGAGCTGGACTCAAGTGAAGAAGCAAAACAGAAGCCAAAAGTTATAGAAACGTGGTTTTACTACATCTGCTAACATTACATAGCAGATGTAGGAGTTAAAAAAACAAAAACAAAAAAATGAACAATGAAGCAAATGAACATTTACCTCTGTTCTCGATGCTTGCTCAGCAGGATGCTAATGCACTGGTGTAAAGTGCTCCAGTTAGACTGATGGGTTAGAAGAGCCAGAAGGTAGGGTCGGAAGGAGAGAGACTGTGAGCCCGAGGGAGACTTTACCTGGAGGACACAATATAAAAGATGAAACTGGTGGAGGACGTAGGGTACGGCCCACACTGTAGATTAAAATCAGACATCTACTCCGAGATAGCATTCTCTGGATTGTACTGCGAATCTGCAGCAGAAACCAACAAGGATTAGCCCCACTGTCATTCAAGGTTTCCATCCAAAATAACGGACGTGGCACTTTTTCCACCAGGCACCCAGAAGTCCGTGTGGAAATTTTCTAATACATGTGAGCGAGGTGCGGGAACCCCCATTCACATGCATGGGATGCAGGATTCATGCAGACTGAAGAGTGGAATCTATGTTGAAATCCATCGCAAGTGGCCTACCCTTATAGAGGAATTATGATAAAATATATTTATGACATATCTACAGGCATATCTCACATTGTACATTACGTGAGAGAACTGGGGACATGTTTCCAAAACTCCACTGTAATGGAGATATCCCATGGATATGCTGGAACACCCCTGGAAGGGCTCTATGTTACACTATTGGTGGATATGAGTAAAAATGTAAAAATCAACCAACCAATCGCCTATTACAGCTCTTGTCCACGGGAAAGGTTTGATATTGCAGCTCATCGCTACTGAAACTTTACCGAAAACCCCATTGATGGCTACATCCATAAACTCTAATGCATTCTCTCCATAGTCTGATGCAAGTTTTTGAAGGGTTAGTCCAGTTTAGAAAACCTATTTTCATACACTATTAGGGAACTCTGAGTTAATAGAGACTGCCTTCTGTTGGGCATTGTGTAATGCTCAATCTACAGTGGGGTGGCGCTGCAGGGATATTGAACACTTAGGCCCCTTTCAGACGAGTGAGTTCCACACTCTGGACTTACAGCCTGAATATGTAGCAGCTCCCGTCCTGACCTCCCAGCACTGATGGGTTTGCATAAAGTTATATTGATTTATGATGCTGTGTAACCCTTAGAGGTCTGGAATGTATTGTATAACACTGACATAATGCTGTCAGTGTTATACAATACATTCCAGAACTGTAAGAGTTACATAGTATCATAAATCAATATAATGCTATGGAACCCCGGCAGTGCTGGGAAGTCAGGACGGGAGCGGCCGCATACTTAGGCTAAGAGTCTGGAATTCGCTCGTGCCTTACTCCTAGGTTTTCCCCACAGGTTTACAGCTGGTTGTTGAGGGTCCCTGCAGGGAGACACCTTGTGATCAACTTATAGTCTTGGTACCCTTGACTATAAGTAAAGTTTGTCATAAAGGCAGAGAAGACTTAAACCAGAAGCTGTCATTTTTTTCCCCCTACAAAGCGTTGTCTGATTTGACAAACGATGACAATGACTACATGCCTTGTTCCATGAAAACAGCAGCTGCTGCTGCAGGTCAGGACAACTGCTGATCACTTCAGGATCCAGAAGATCCAGCCAGTCAATGAGAAGACCAGAAGAGGGTTTGGCCCGAGACGTCTCAGAGCTGCAACAAAGAACAAAGTGGCATTAACTCTCCATAAACGTCACTCTTATGAATCTGTTTTTCTTTTGCCAAAGTGTAAATCTACGACATCTACAGGCACTGCTCTGCCCCCCATGATTTACACTACAGCTCTTTTTTGACCAGACTAGGGATGGCATTGGACAGGTGATGAGCAGTGCCTGGTTTCCTCCAGACTTGACGCTTAGAAATGAGGCCAAAAAGCTCAATCTTGGTTTTATCAGACCAGGGAATCTTGTTTCTTACAGTCTAAAGGCCCTTTTAGACGGGCCGATAAAGTCTCCCTGAACGAGCGCCGATCAGCGACATCGGCGCTCGTTCAGGGAGCCTTTACACGGCCCGATGAATCGAGCGCCGGGCCGCACGAGTGATCGCTGTATCGCTCGTGCGGCCTGGAAGCTCCATGCTGTCAGGCGCACATCGCCTGTTTACACAGGGCGATGTGCGCCCGACAGATCGGATCTTTTGGTTTTTACAAAAGATCCAATCAGCCGACGAACGAGCGTTTTGCTCGTTCGTCGGCTGATTAGGGCCACTTTTACACGGGCCGATTATCGGCACTAGCGTTCCTAGGAACGAATTTTCGGCCGATAATCGGCCCGTGTAAAAGGACCTTTAGAGTCCTTTAGGTGTTTTATTGCAAACTCCAGGTGGCTTTCTTGTGTCTTTTACTGAGGAAAGGCTTCTTTCTGGTCACTCTAGATTGGTGGAGGCTGCAGTGATGGTTGACCTTCTGGACTTTTCTCCCATCTGCACACAGGATCTTTGAAGCTCAGCCAGAGTGACCATGGGGTTCTTGGTCACCTCTCTTCCCAATGCCTTTCTCCCTCAATTACTTAGTTTGGTGGGGCGGCCAGCTCTAGAAGGAGTCCTGGTTGTTCCAGACTTCCACCATTTAACAAGTATGGAGGCCACTGTGCTCTTGGGAACTTCTAGTGCAGCAGAACATTTTTCCTCCTCCAGATCTCTGCCTGCACACAATCCTGTCTCTGAGCTCTACAGGCAGTTCTTTCCTGCTCATGGCTTGGTTTTTGCTCTGATATGCATTGTCAGCTGTGAGACCTTTTACAGACAGGCTGTGTCTTTCCAAATAATGTCCAATCAACCGAATGTAGAAAGAGAAGGCCCCCAGAGCTAAATTTCAAGTGCCATAGGCAAGGGTCTTAATACTTACATCCAGGTGAAATTTTAGATTTTCCTTTTTAATAAATTTGCAAAAATGTCTAAAATTCTGTTTTCACTTTCTCATTATGGTGTATTGAGTGCAGATTGATGGGGGATTGATTGATGTATAGCACAAGGTCGGAACATAAAAACGTGAAAAAAGTGAAAGGGTCTGAAGACTTTCCGAATGCATTATATGCTTCATCCTACAGAGGCCAGAGACCTGTATATCTAGTCAACTACACTTCTCTATGCAAAAGCACTCACATGTGATGTATGGTACAGAACAAGGCACAGAATAGAAGGACTTACCTGCAGTTTTCACTCCCCTTCTTCCCTGGCGTGTCCTCCTGCTCCTGCAGTAGTAGGGAGCTCACCACGGCTACGGGGCCGGTGGCAGTGAACCGGGATGTGGTTTCTATCGTTACCGACAGCAGGACGGACAGAAACTCTTCCAAATAGGGAGATTTTGCTTCGATCAGTCCTTGAAGAACTAAGAACCGTGATAAAATGTGAAGAAAGGAAGAGATATTATCATTTCTGGAGATGATCCCAGTTGTAAAGAATGAAAACACCAGAATCTGCATCTCTAACCCTTTCATGTAAAATACCGGCTCGTGGGGGAAACATTTATGGGGAATGACTCCATCATCCTCTGATCAGAGGGGTCTAACTATCCGGACTTCTATAAGGCATGAAAATGAAGTGGCAACACAGTATCTCTCTTGATCGTCTGCTCTATTTTCTCTGCATGGTCCCTTCCAAGAAAGCCATGGACAAAATGCTTCCTTTACTGCGCTTGTCAACTTGTCAGCATATTCCCCCTCCCCAACAAACTGGTATATAAGGTCATATGCATGCCCTTAATTTATTTGGATGACGTGTCAGATAGCACAAGGCCCCATAGCAAAATTTTATAAAGGGCCCCACTCCCATTTTCTGACAAATTTGCTTAACTTAACTTTTTCATTTAAAAAAGCTGCACATCTCCTTACCCATTTTACTCGACTTCTATGCCAAAGCGGATGTCTTGGTGCTCATTCTGAACGCCATATTTATTCAATGGATCTACACTGGACGACCAGCATAAATGCATTGATAAATGTTCCTCTTTAAGGCTCTAAATCTTCTGCTTTCCTTCACACAGTATAAAATAAAACTGGCTGCCTGCAGTCACCACTAGAGGGAGCTCCGTGCACAGAAATGTATACAGCTACAATTAAAGTCAACAGAGGATGTATAAATCTATACTGAGCTCCACCCAGTGGAAGTTTCAGTGTGAATGCTGCTGTTTTATGTGTTAAGGAGTTCTATCGCTCCCCCTCACCTTTTTACAAACACCACACATACCCATAGCAGTGGTGTGGTCATCCTATATAGTCATACCCCACTGCAATGTGTGTATAGGTGATACACAAATACAGTGTCCAGAACTTTATTATTACAATCCATTTTGCTCCAGGGTATTTTACAAGAAAATATAGATAAGGAGACGACAAAATGTATTGGATCAAATACAATAAAAAAGTCCCATCCTTATGGACAGAAAGTCTCACCTTTGCCAATCAGTTCAGGTTCCACGTTGCATTTATCTCCAGATTTCAGGGTAGTAATGATGGCGCATACGGTGGAATTGATCACATCTGGTTCCCGACAAAATGCCAATGCTTCTGCCAAATGCAAAAATCCACCGCGCACTGCCCAAGAAAGATCAGTACCGTGGCACTTGTTAGAGATATACAATAGTTCTGGACTGAATTCACAACAATTCTGGTTATAGTAAATCAGGAGTGAGTGAAACGGTGTTTCCCCTGCAGACATGAATTTTTTTTTTTACCGCTAAAAAAAAAAGCCACAGGGGCTTTTTAAGCTGCATTTCTTTTTCTAAACTGTGCGAACAACTTTTTTCTGCCGTTTTTCTCCTATAGAGAAGATGTCAAAATGAAAACCACCACCAAATGCTTCAGCATGCTGCCTCGTTACAAAAATGCTAGAGTCTCAAAAAACTTCACCCAATTAACAAAAACACTAGTAGCAAAAAGTGCATGCGTGTCCCGTGTCCCTTATTTCCCACAGACTCCGCTAACATCTGGAGCTGGCGTTTTAAAGGGGTTATCCAACCCCTACAATGACCGCTGCATCTCCCCATCGCGCAGATGAAAACATCCGGCGATGGGGGGAGTTTGTCAGCCATTAGCAGGACATGACGGGGACCAGGCCTGCTACCATTGAGGAGATATCACCATCTAAAGCAGCCCTCCTCCCTCCAGTTAGTTACTTTTCACACTGCGAGCAAAACAGTTAGGTGGTTAAAAGGGGTTGTTTCATGAAGACATATGGACATCACAAAGAGACATTCTGTATGAGTGACTCCTGTTCTGGCAGGCTCGAATCATCCCATTACATGCAAGACCATTAATCTGAATGGCTGGCGGTGGCTACCCCTGGGTAAAATCAACCGTTCGTTGGGAGTGCCAGGAGCAGGACATGGGACAATCAGTTCATTAGAACACCTTCGACATTTACGGCATTATCCACACCTATCTCCAGATTCTGCATTTTTAACATGGACTCAATGGGGGGAGTTATGAGCCCTATACGTCTGGAGTGGAGTGAACTGGAGTGAAAAAGTTGCCCTGGCAGAGTTATCTGGTGTAAATCATGACTGAAATCCACACTGCAATCTGGCGTAGATTCCCTTCTAAACGCGCGGACTGCCAGAGGACACGCCTAGAGCATCCTCTGGGGGGGAATATCAACACCGGCATAGAGAAGGCCAGCCTTGATAAATCTCCCCCAATGGCTGCATGACATTTCCAAACGATTAAACGGAGTATAAGAAATATTAAGCAGATGGCTGTACCGTCGCTGATGCGGTGCTTTGACGAATACTGTGTAGCGAATGACTTGAGCTGAGCTTTTAGGGGCCCGTCCTCCACACCAGGACTGTCCAGCCACTGCAACATCTGCATCAGCACTTTAAAGAACAGCGACGAGAAGGCCGTATCCTGGGGCACACAGCGCTGGAAGAAGAATCAGACACATATGGTCATTTGGACAATTTATTAATAGACCCATTTGTTTCAGAAAAAGGGAAATCTACATATTAAAGGGGTTGGAAACTTTATACCTGGGAATGTTACGGTGGATTATAGGGCACTTACTAATATCTCAATAATTGTCCAATAATATTGAAAACTGCCATACAATCCACGGTAAGATTCCATAGATTCACAGCCAGATTTCTCCGACTGATTCTCGGTATATTTGCAGAGTTGTGGCCGAATCTACATAGTTAATGGGGCCGGCAGGCATTCAGGCACCGTCCGGCAATACCGGACCCAGACATCTCTGGCACCTAGAAGTTTTACATAGCTACCGATTGTAAATGTGATTATCGGCTGACTGAACGTCCTCCAATGTTATATCAATATACCATGTGTAAATGTCATATATATATATATATATGTAATATACCAATACCAGCTGGAACAGCCTGACTGTTCTCTTTAAAGAAGAACTCCCGCAAAAAAATTTTAATGTACAGATGTAATCTGAAGTGAATGTCATTTTCTTACCAGTGGCTGGATTTGTGAGTTATATCTCCCTGATGTTTCTCATCTGTGTCATGTGACCAGCAATCAGACTCACCAGATAACACAGCATCTTATGTGTGGACAGGAAGTCTATTTCTCTATGCATTCCTATTGGAGCTTCACTTTCAGTCTCATAGGAATGAATAGAGAAGTAACTGGCTTCCTCTCCTGGGTCAGTTGGAGGTCAGGAAGTTGGTCACATGACACAGCTACAATTAGAAGAGAGGGGATAACTCACAAATACAGTCTCTGATAAGAAGATTGTATTCGCTACAGATTATATCATGCACCTTTCTAACAGGTCAGAGAATAAAAAATTTTTTGCGGGAGTTCTTCTTTAACTCTAGTGTGAAACTAGCCTAAGCTATGAGGAGACAGCAGGGCTGTCACGGGCAAGCTGGGTGTGAGACCCCCAACAATCAGATATTGATGACCTATCCTGAGGACAGGTCATCAATGTTGTACACCTGGAAAAATTATTTTAAGTTGAAGTTTCTGTAAAAAATGACAGATCCTCAGCTACAACTGCGAATATAGCCTTATATACAATATGTCAGGGATTGACAACCTGCGGCTCTCCAGCTGTTGCAAAACTACAACTGCCTACAGCTATCAGCCTACAGCAGGGCACGGTGGGAATTGTAGTTTTACAACAGCTGGAGAGCCGCAGGTTGGCCATCCCTGCAGTATGTGAAGCAATCATTTTAGGCTACAGTTCAAACTATGCAGAGTACATTCATACTACACATGTATAGTACCTGTGATGAAGGGTACAGCATGCTGTGCGTCTGATCTCACCTGATATTGAAAGAGTTGCCTCATAAGTGGGCAGGAGATGTAATGATTCCTGTGCATAGCCAAAACCAGGGCCCCGCTGTGAGGAGAGCTGAGCAGGGCTGCCACGGCCTGCAGCAAACGTACGGCAATACCGGTCAGCTGAGTGATCCCCTGCCGGATACGAGCCAGCTCCTGACCTAGCGCTTGCTGCAGGGCAAGGGATATAGGCCTTGGATTGGAGTTCTGCCATCTTGGATCCGGATTAAGGGGAAAAAGCTAAAAACGGAACAAAGTTAATTAGTAATATCCTACCTCTCATGTACTATATGTAAAGGCAATGCAATAAATATTAGCTTTAATTAATACGTTAGAATTAAATGCCAGCACAGATTGATGGCTGTCATATCGAAGCAGTGCACCTGCATACTATGGACCTTCAGTGTCAGACTGGTTGTGGGCAGACACCTGGCACCCCAACTTATGAAGCTGATTTAAGGGGCAGAGCCGTCAGTTTGGTACTGGTTGTGTCTGGTACTGCAATATAGTCCCACTCATCTGAATGTGACCGAGCTGTATATAGTGCAGTCTCAAATGCTCTCTAAAAATTCTCAATTTACCCCCCATTTTAAAACTTTTTGAAAATTTTCTGTTTGCTCTTATAACATCTTACTTTTTGTATTTTTCCCCCACTTGAAGAGGACCTTTCACCGCTCCTGACATGTCTGTTTTAATAGTTACATGCATTCCCCATGTGATAATTCTGGAGCATCTGTTCTTATGGCTCTATGTTGTACCAGTCGTTTATTATTTGCACTAGAAGTTGTAATTAAATTGTTATTAGCCTTCAGTAAAGGAACAGAGGGGAGGTAACCAATTGGGGTGTGTCCCTGCACAGTCTGAAAATGGCAAAACTGATTGGATAGAGTGAGTCTGTGCAGGGACACACCCCCAACTGGTCACCTCCCCTCTGTTCCCTTACTGAAGACTAATAGAAATTTAATTATAACTTCTAGTATAAACAATAAAGGAATGGCACAACATAGAGTCATAAGAATAGATGTTCCAGAATTGTTATTACATGGGGAATGCATGGAGCTATTAAAACAGGCATGTCAGGAGTGAAAGATCCTTTTTAATCCTGGCAACGCCCTAGATTCACAGTACACATACCAGGAAGTAACAAAAAAAACAAACAAAACCTCTCTCCTATAGTATTTGTACAGAAGTGTCTGCAGAACTGTACCTTGTAGCCTCACGGCCGCCACCTGTCGTGCTTTATTTATAGTACTCATCTTCTTAAATGAGGAAGATAGACCTTATGCGCCCCTCAGGCTCCTGGGCACAACCACACTCTGCACCCATGACAGTTACGTTCTCTCTAATCAGAACTCTGGGGGGCACATGTACTATTGAAAATGTGCCAGTTATTTGGGGCAATTTGCCCCCAAAAACTGGAGTGTACACTTTGAATCACATGTACCAAGTGTTTTACACAATTTTCTAAGCTTCTTACTCCTCGGCCAATAAAGGTCGGCGTGGCTTCGCTAGAAAGGAGACGTGGCCTGAATGTGGATCTGGGAGCCAAAAACGTGACAACATTTTGATGCATTTTTGGAGCACAACCATGTCAACTTATAGGTGGCGTAAACTTAGACTATACAGTTTATTTGGTGCACGGACAAATTTTTGGCGCATGGACAGAATTCTAGCGTCAATCTACTGCAGGATTTACAATACTCCAAATTTATAAAAAGTCCACATGCCAGAATAGTAAATTTGTCTAATATAAAGACTTTGGGGGGGTCATTTAAGATGCTGAAATAAGCTTTTATTAAGCGTATTTGAGGTGCAGATTGCAGCGCAACCGTTAGGCCTCATTCACATATACGTACATTTGGCCTGCTGTCCTCCTGAGTGCAGGAGCGCACAGCGTCATTGGTTGTTCTGACGCTACCGCCGCAGTACAGCAATACACTCCTATGATCTATACCAGTGTATTACTGTACTGCGGCGGCTTCACAAAGCACACAGCATCAGAGCCACCATAGCAACTCAGGAGAATGGCACGCCAGGTGTTCACGGACCGTGATCCGTGAAAATCTACGTATATGTGGACGAGGCCTTAGTTGCACCGCAATCTGCGACTTCTCCCCGATCATGCCAGGTCTAAAAGTGTGGGCCTGTCTCATTCATCATTTTCTACACCTGGTTTAGGCGTAGAAAAAGATCTAAATGTAAGGGTCCATTCAGACGTCCGTATAAATGGGTCTGCATCTGCTCCGCACATGGCCCGTGTCGGTGGTTTGCACATCCGCAGTTTGCGGACCACAAAACACTTGCGGGCGTGTGAATGGACCCTTAGATAGCTAGGCAGATGTCTTACATGTAGAATTGGTGGAGGATCCACCAAAGTTATGAAGAGGCCGACACCTCTTCATAACTCTGGTGGATCCCCCGCCACCTTAGGCGATAATTAAGACTGGTGTCTAAAACGCCGGTCTTAATAAATGTGCCCCTTTGTATTAGTGCGAAGTGCCACACTATCAGTAACTCTGCCCCAATGTCCTTAGCGCGAGACACATAAAGCAGATCTGCATCACTTACCTGCAGAAACATTCCGGCTAAGTCGTCTTCTGGTCCGAGCACCGGGATCTGTGTGAGACCTCTGGGTCGCACCTGTCCTTGAGGTACTTCAGTGCTGGGTTTACGTTTTACTACGTCTACGCTATCTGAGGCATCAACAAAGAAAGAAAACAAGTTAAACCGTCTCTACATTTCCAGCCAGCAAACAAAGTGACGTGCAGCCCAACACAGAAAACGTGGTGTGGGGAGATTTCGGCATTTCTTTGTAGGTATAAATTAGAATGACAAACATTTACAAAGAACTTTGCCAGCTCTCCTGACCTGCTTTAGTAATTATTCTGTCGTGTGATGTTCCCTTTATATCCTACGTAGAAATGTATGAATAAACTAACACTGTCAAATCTGTATTAAAAAAACTGGGAAAGTGACTGGCAAGTTCTCAATGTATATCTTTCCCAAGAGGATTGGTAGAATAAACAAACGGTGCCCCAAATTTGTTATTTTATAGGGAGACTAAGCATTTTGCTAAAATAAACGTCAGGAGAATGGACAGGTCATCTTTAAAGGGAATCTGTGCAGTGTAATCGGCGAGCAGCATGTTGTAAAGCAGGAGGAGCTGAGCAGATTGATATATAGTTTTATGGGAAAAGATTCAGCAACACGTTTAACTCATTTAATTAAATTACTTCTCATTCTGGGCTTTGAAGTAGAGGAGGATTGTGATTGACAGCCTTCCCTCTATGAGGAGATGGTCCTATCAGTGATTGACAGTCTTCCTCTATGAGGAGGAGGTCCTATCAGTGACTGACAGCCTTCCCTCTATGAGGAGGAGGTCCTATCAGTGATTGACAGCCTTCCCTCTATGAGGAGGAGGTCCTATCAGTGATTGACAGCCTTCCCTCTATGAGGAGGTCCTATCAGTGATTGACAGCCTTCCCTCTATGAGGAGGAGGTCCTATCAGTGATTGACAGCCTTCCCTCTATGAGGAGGAGGTCCTATCAGTGATTGACAGCCTTCCCTCTATGAGGAGGAGGTCCTATCAGTGATGACAGCCTTCCCTCTATGAGGAGGAGGTCCTATCAGTGATTGACAGCCTTCCCTCTATGAGGAGGCGGTCCTATCAGTGATTGACAGCCTTCTCTCTATGAGGAGGAGGTCCTATCAGTGATTGACAGCCTTCCCTCTATGAGGAGGAGGTCCTATCAGTGATTGACAGCCTTCCCTCTATGAGGAGGAGGTCCTATTAGTGATTGACAGCCTTCCCTCTATGAGGAGGAGGTCCTATCAGTGATTGACAGCCTTCCCTCTATGAGGAGGCGGTCCTATCAGTGATTGACAGCCTTCCCTCAATGAGAAGATCCTATCAGTGACTGACAGCCTTCCCTCTATGAGGAGGAGGTCCTATCAGTGACTGACAGCCTTCCCTTTATGAGGAGGAGGTCCTATCAGTGATTGACAGCCTTCCCTCTATGAGGAGGAGGTCCTATCAGCGATTGACAGTTTTCCCTTTATGAGGAGGAGATCCTATCAGTGATTGACAGTTTTCCCTTTATGAGGAGGAGGTCCTATCAGCGATTGACAGTTTTCCCTTTATGAGGAGGAGGTCCTATCAGCGATTGACAGTTTTCCCTTTATGAGGAGGAGGTCCTATCAGCGATTGACAGTTTTCCCTTTATGAGGAGGTGGTCCTATCAGTGATTGACAGTTTTCCCTTTATGAGGAGGAGGTCCTATCAGCGATTGACAGTTTTCCCTTTATGAGGAGGAGGTCCTATCAGCAATTGACAGTTTTCCCTTTATGAGGAGGTGGTCCTATCAGTGATTGACAGCCTTCCCTCTGACTGTGTAAAGAGAGATAGCTGTCAATCACTGACAGAGGACCTGTCACCTCTCCTGACATGGCAGTTTTAGTACATAACTATATTCCAAATGAAATGACAATTCTTACTCCTATTAGACGTTTATGGACAAGTTATCTGCTGTCACCAGCTGGATGTGTGTCTCTGCACAGTTTGACACTGTCCAATCAGTCCTGGCAACAGCAGACTGTGCAGGGACACACCTCTTTGACAACAGGAATTGTAATGCCCAGTAGGCAATTTATCCATAAACTTCTTACAGGAATAACAGAGGAACAGCATAACCAGAATACTCCAGAAAAAAACAAAAAACAAAACACACTTATCACCTATCCCCAGTGTAGGTGATAATTGGGCTCCTGGGACCCCCACCAATCACTAGAAGGGGGTCCTGAGACCCCTGTTTTGCCAAAGGTTAGTAGACCTTACCCACCTCTTCTAGGTGGTATTGAAGCGGTCAGCAGACTATGAAACGTTTGCCCCCCAGTTGCACCTCTCTCGTGCTGAACCTCCACCAAATGCGCCATGTAATCTGAAAAAAAAAAAAAATCATAAAAATGGGACAGATCTGTCATTTTTATTCTGCTGTTTCTATGAAGATGGATATTTCATTTTATGCAACCTAAAGACCATAAAAAATGAATATACCATGTGCCAAAATACACAAGAAAGAACACCAAGCTGTTTCGGCTCCAGTACTCACTCTTATCCATGATGTTCTGCTCCAGGGCCTGAGGCTCATGGGACACCGCCTGGTCCAGATACTGCAGGAGCTTACTCATACTGGACACCGGGATACCAAAAGACTGGACGAAAAGCAGCAACTGCTGCGGCTCCAAATCCTGCAATGCTAAAAGCATATAACCAACATTAAGAAAAATGTCTACTGCCTACTATATCCTTTAGGCCTCATTCAGACGGCCGCATTATTGCAGACCCGTAATAATATGGGGGCTGCCCGGAGTGTATTCCGCACGCTCGGAACACACGCCGGGTGGCCCCATTCAAAATGCCTATACTTGTCCGTGCGTGCGGACAAGTATAAGACATATTCTATCTTTTCTTGCGGAGCTGCGGAATAGGTGCGGACCGGGCCCTTACACTAGATATGATCATTTTGACCGTAATCACAATCCCAGAATCTTTTTCATGCTTTATGCCTTTTCCTCAAAGCAAATATGTAGATAGCAGTCCCAGTGATCAAAGAGCTGCTGATACACATTCATTTTTTAGAGGGGTATTCCCATCATAGACAATGGGGGCATATCGCTAGGGACCCGCATATAGCTCTGGGACCCGCACCTACAAGAACGGAGCAGGGAGAGTTGTGGCTGGAGGACCCCAGGTTTCCCAAGGTCCGGCCACCACCAGGCGCAGCCCCCCGCTGCTCCCATACAAGTGAAAAGAAGCACACCACGCATACACGGCCACCACTCTAATTCATTTATATGGGGCCAACGGAGCTGGCTCGGCTATTTTCAGCGGCCCCATAGAAATGAATAAAGGGTGGCTGCGCATGCGCAGTGCGCCCTCCACAGCTTTCCCTGCTCCGTTCTCCATGTAGGTGCGGGTCCCAGCGGTGGGACCCCCACCTATCAGACAATGGGGTCATATCCTAGCGATATGCCCCCATTGTCTATGATGGCAAAATCCCTTTAATTGGTAGATCACATTGTCCTGAGGATCTTGTACGTAATGATGGGAAGTGCATGGCTGAAGACAGGACCTGATGGACATTCACTGTCTACACAGAGCACGCCATCCATCTTTTCATTACCAGGGACTCCCAAAAAAACTTCAAGGCAGGTGAATTTTTGTTTTGTATGTGTGAACATGAAATCTAAGGCTCTGTCTATATAACATCTTTGGATTCCACTGGAGGTATATCTCAGGAACACTCAGACTAAGGCTTCATGCACATGAACGGATTTTCTTTCCGTGTCCGTTCTGTTTTTTTGAGGACCATATGCAGAACCAGTCATTTCAATGGGTCCGCAAAAAAAAAAAAAACGGTCCGTTTTGCAAAAAAATAGAAGATATCCTATTATTGTTACATAGTTACATAGTTACATAGTTAATACGGTTGAAAAAAGACACATGTCCATCAAGTTCAACCAAGGGAGGGGGTAGGAGTGATGAAGGGGAGGGGGACTGGTAACCTTAAGACATGACTCTACATTTCTTAATATGTGGTGACCTTCTTTTTCTCTAAGAATTTATCTAAGCCTGTTTTGAAGCCCAGTCCGCAGTACGGACAAGGATAGGACTGTTCTATTAGGGGACAGCTGTTCTGTTCCGCAAAATACGGAACGCACACGAATGTCATCTGCATTTTTTGCGGATCCGTGTTTTGCGGACCGCAAAATACATATGGTTGTGTGCATGAGGCCATACCATGAAGTACATTTTTTTTTTACCGAGTCCCTTTGCATAGGAAAGCATATTAGAATATGCTTTCTGACAGACTGAACAAAAACGTATACCGCTGCGTACCAACCGAGCTTACACTAAAAAGGGCACTCTTCTGGTATATGTTGGATGCACAAGGGCACATGGGGGGCACATGGACACATACGAGAATACTCCTGATGTACATATGGCCAAAAACAAGATGTGACCTTGTTTGTCCAGAACAGTCTTTAACTCACCAGCATCCACAAGACGAGGAACCTCTGACCGAATCATCCTGAGCTTTAGCCAGTCGGGAAGCAATAACGCTTCTTCTGAGGTGTCCACCAAGAATGCTGTAGGGAGAGGTTTCTTCTCAGGGAACCAAATGTCCAACAAGGCAAAGAAGTCACTAGGGCCTATCATCAAAAAAAAGAAAAAAAAAAAGGACACAATCGTGTGAACTGCATCTACCGATATCCTTCAGGGAACTGAACTGACAAACACAATACTGACCACGAGGAGGACCGAGGGTCAGCAGAATGACCATGGCGTGGACAACCAGAATATGCATTGTAGCAGTCTCCCCAGTGATCCAACGTAAGAAAACCTGATCCTGCGATTCGGACTGAGCAAAAGATGCAGAAAAAATGTTATATGATTGGCAGAATATGCTGGCGCTGTATAAATGAAGATTATTATTATTACATAAAATTGATTAACAAAACAAATCATGAGATATGTAAAACTAAGGCTACTTTCATACACGCGTTAAAGAAATCTGACAGGCTGTTCGGGCAGAGAAGAGCTTGCTGGAGTTCTCGGATCTGGAAAAGGACCCCCCACTGACTATAATAGGATGCAGTGGGGATCCAGCCACTTCCTGGCATATCAGCTGGGGTTCGAACGGACAAAAATCGTAGCACGCAACGTTTTTGGTCCGACTGAATCTCAGAATATATGCCGGATCTAGAGAACTCTGGCAGGCTGTTTTCTTCCTGAACAGCCTGCCGGATCCGTGCTACCGCGAGTCCACCGTGCTGCCGGAAGTCCGCTCCGGCCCCATTCACTATAATGAAGGCGGGCCGGCGGTCGACCGCAGCACGGCAAACATGGCGAGAGGCCGGACAAGAAATACAACACGTTGCGGTTCTTGTGCATGTTTGCCGTGCTGCGGCCGGGCCTCCAGCCCACTCCCATTATAGTAGATGGGGCAGGAGCAGACTTCCGGCGGCACAGAACAGCCTGCCGAAAAGGCTACCGCAAGTGTGAAAGTAGCCTAATAATCTACGCTATGTATCACTTATAATTAAAAACCTCAACCACTATTTTAGTCCCCCTAAGGGACTTTAAAATGCAATCGTCTGATCCCTTCTCCCACAGGTTGCAATGATTTACTATTGCAGTCTATGGGAAAATCACAATGCTCCTATCAAGCCTTCAGAAGGCCCGAGGCTACCATAGCAACTAAACAGCTCCCTCGATCTCAGCGCGAGACAGCCTTCAGTCAAATAACTGCTCAGATGCTGTGGTCACAAATGACTGTAATCGGCGTTATAACCAATCACTGACACCGTTACACTGCTGTGTAAAACAGTAGGCGTCTGGCATCTATGGCGTCAGCTCAGCTCCTGAGTGGGCACCATCTTTAAAGGGGTTCTGCAGTTTTTTCAAACTGATGATCTATCCTCTGGATAGATCATCAGCATCTGATCGGCAGGGTCCGACACCCGGGACCCCCGCCCATCAGCTGTTTGAGAAGGCAGCGGCGCTGCAGGAGCTCCGCGGCCTTCTCTGTGTTTACCGCAGGCCCAGTGACGTCACGACTAGTATCACTGGCCTGGGCGGGGCTAAGCTCTGTTCACATGAATGGAGCTTAGCCGCGCCCAGGCCAGTGATCGTAGTCGTGACGTCACTGGGCCTGCGGTAAACACAGAGAAGGCCGCGGCGCTCCTGCAGCGCCGCTGCCTTCTCAAACAGCTTATCGGCGGGGGTCCCGGGTGTCGGACCCCCGCCGATCAGATGCTGATGATCTATCCAGAGGATAGATCATCAGTTTGAAAAAACTGCAGAACCCCTTTAAAGACCCAACGTCTGGCGTACAAGTAGAGAATTGTTAAGGAATAAAATTAAACTTGAAGGAAAGAGAATAAACAATAAATGGAAATACATACCCAGCTATACACTTCATCTCCTTCCTTGTTTTTTCGCATACGTTTGACGTAGCGTGAGAAGATGGAAAAGAGGGCGGCCAGAACGGCATTGGATTCTGGGCAGTAAGACAGCTTGGAGAAGAGGTGACCCATTATTGTGGAGCGTTCCACTGTCAGACGAGCGACATCCTGCAACAGAGGGACAACGGATGGAATGACCATTGAGCATCCTAGAGGTGTGGACTGGGTAGAGGTCCTATGAACCAAATGAATCTTTACAATCACTGAGACCGTTCAAGTCGGGTCCCTGAATTCCATCAAAATTCCAGACAGGACAGCACAACAGGGCTGTAAATGAGATGATTTCTGGGATTTCTAAAGTTATCCTAGAGAAGGGAACTGTGTGAAAAGAATAAAACTCAACTTTAAATGCCCCACCTCCACTTCCTGTCACTTCAATCACTGCTGAGCCTGTAGAAATCACTCATCAGTCATGTGACATCTACGGCCAATCACTGGCCACTAGCGGTTACATGCCGATCAATCACATGTGATGACTGTGGTCAGCAATCAACTGCAGCTGTCACGAGAACAGCACATTACGTGTGTGGCCCAACGAGAATCGGATCGAGCTGAAACTGGCAGGACATTTAACCACTTAACTCTTTTGCCCGAGTCCAGCTCGGGCATTGTGAAAAGTGGCTAACTGGAGGGGAGAAGGGCTGCTTTAGATGCTGCTATCGCCTGAATGTTAGCAGCTAGAAACATGCAACTGGTCTTGTTTGAAAGCTGACAGTCCAGACTTTCATACAAGACCGAAATGACAGCTAAAGTCTAAGCAACAGAGGAGAAATCACTGTTAGAAATCAAGTCGGGAATAATCACGGGTAAAGCCTGTTTTTACTTTCACTTTCAGCTGCATTCACAGCATCCCGATTTCTATCAGTGATATCTTTCTCTGTCCTGAACATATTGCTGTCATTATAGTATTGTCTGAAAGTGTGGAATGTCTGCTTTCAAACAAGATCAGTTGCATGTTTCTAGCTACTACCATTCAGGGGGTAGCAGCATCTAAAGCAGCCCTTCCCCCTCCAGTTAACTACTTTTCCCACTGCTGGAGCTGGAATCTCACAAAACAGTTAGGGAGTTAAAGGCATGTTTTTTTTTTATTATTCATTTCACACAGTATCCTGCTCTAGGCAAGGTTTTTAAAAACTTCGGAAATCCCCTTTCGGTTAAAGGAGTTATCCAAATGCTGTTATGCCCACTCTAATGTCCGGGCCCCTCACACAGGTTGTACTTGGCTTGCTCCCCGGCACCTGTGTAGCCTATGATGCTCGCACAGCCATCGCTGCATCTCCCCATCGAGCGAATCAAAGCATCCGGTGGCGTGGAGGGGATGGGGAGCCAATAGTAGGCCGCGACAATGACGAGCCTCCCTAGCATCGCGGGTGATTAGAGGCCCGGGCATTAGAGGGGGCATTATAGGGTTTGGATAACCCCTTTAAAGAGGTTGTCTCATGACAGACTATGCTGGCAAACGTCTGTGATGAGACAACTCCTTTAAATTTCATATTATATCTAATTCCACTCTTCTGAGTCCCCTTCTAATAAGTGATTCCAACTGGAAAATAATTGTCCCTCACCAGTGCAAGTTCATTATGTTGTGCTTGATCTTCAACTGGTGCATGCTGGGAGAGGTACACAAGATAAGCGCTGATGGTTCTTAGGTCAGTCTCCATATGGATAGCCTGAAAGAGAAATACAATGAATGAGAAACAAAAAACACCTCTAAGAGCAACGGAGGCGTTTCCGTTACACCTCTGCTCTGCTCTCTGCAACTGCCAAACCCTCTCCCCCTTGATTGACAGGACCAGGGGTGATCATCTTTAAACTCCCTGGCCCTGTCAAAATGGAGAGGACACGGCAGTTGCAGAGAGCAGAGCTTTTAGGTGTAATGGTAACGCCCCCGTTGCTCCTAGAGGCTCATTTGCATATAATAAAACATTACATTTCTCAGCAATGCGGGCACATATGAACATGGGACCAACACTGATGTCTTCAGCTGCCAAGCACACATGGAACAGGTCAGCCAGTGTCATAGATGCAAAACTGCTGACAGATGCCCTTTAATATCATATCTGCAAGGGTCCAATTAGCAGCATCCCTGCTGATCAGCTGTTTCAAGAGGTCACAGCGCTGAGTCCTCTTCAATGTTTAACTGCACATTGCATGGGACGATTAGCTGTAATTACACTGCACTGCCGCCATATTCTAGATGTCGTGCAATTATACACTGAAAAGGAGAGGTCATCAATATCATTACAGTGCACGACCCCAGGAAGGGTATTCATTGCCAGTGTGAAATGTCAATTCCATTTATGATGCCCTTAACACAAGACTAGGTACCTGTTGTAATGCCACAGCTGTGGTTCCCTTGACACTGCCAAACAGCGGCAGTTTAGGTAAGTCTCTAAGCAGCCACTGATACCCGGGAATCAGCTCAGAGTCAGAAGAGTCATCATCCATTGACTGATCCTTCTCCTCTCCGTCCTGCAGATCTCTGGATGTTAGCACCATGGACAGACCCTGAGAAAACAGGAAAAACCATCCAAACTCAGTTCTCACCAATATTACCAGATACTTTCATTAAATGTAAATCCCATGTGGTGAGACTATTGGTTTACCTTCATAGCCAGGACCCGTGAGGAGACCTGCGGGGAGCTGAGGCGTCGCAGGAAATAATCTAACACTTCACATGTCGTTTGCTCATCAGCTTTCGGCCCGAGAAGCAAATCCTGAAGACGGCTAAGAAGCTGCCTCTGTTTCTGCTGCCTCTAAAAGGTGAACAGATTTACAGCACAAATATCACATAAAATGTCATGGCTTACTTTACAACTGTTCAGAGCACTCAGGGGGTCATTTATTAAGACTGGTGTTTTAGAAGCACCTCAGTTAGGCTGGTACAAGTTAAAACTTTTTTTTCTGCTGTATGGAGAGCAGCCTGCTGCGCTCTTCCATATAGAAGCATCCGAGAGAAAAAATCTGAGCCGATAGGTGACATATGCTACTATATTACTAGACAGTAGCAAACGTCTCAGGCGTCCGAATCGAGAAATCTTCCCAACGTGTGTGACGTGACCCTAATACATAATCTCCTGAAAACTGCGTCCCGGCCAACCTGTTGTTTCTTGGCTCTCTGTTCTTTGCTCTCACTCTCTTCATCATCGTCCCCCTGTTCATCAGCAGCGTCGTGCAAGAGGAATTCACAGAGGCACTGTACAGGGAGCACATCCAAGGAGCCTTCACTAGACTGCACCAAATCTGCCAGCCAGGGCATAGACTGCGATGATGCCTGAAATAAACAGTTCATGTCAGGTTTAATGCATCCATAACCATCTATATACTACGTATCTTCTGTACAGTGAAGCTGGCCGCACACAATGACATTTTTGTTGCCAGATTGTCCACGGATCCATTTGAAATTGGCACCAAATATCTATAGGGACAGCCCCAGGCGTCTCCTGTCAGGTTGGATATTTACCTGACTGGTTACTTGTTTAACCTAGATAAAAGGGTTCCGTGGTTGTACAGCAGCCACTCATCGTCACTGGCCATAGAAACAGCACGACCACTCAGTATGTTTGGGGGGAGATGGTGCAATTGTGTTCTGCCAACTGTAAGGGCACATTAAAGGGGTTCTCCAAGTTATATATATTGATGACCTATCCTCAGGATAGGTCATCAATATCAGATCGGCGGGGGTCGGACACCCAGCACCGATCAGCTGTTACCGTACCAGCGCTGCCTCCTCTTCATTGTTTACACGCTTGCCGTAACATGGGTAGTGGTGAGTAGGTGTAATTACACCTCACCGCCCCATTCATTACAATGGGAAGGAACATTCCCATAGACTTGTATAGGAACAAGCCTTCCCATCGAAACGAATGAGGTGGTTAGGTGTAATTACACCTACTCACCGCTACCCATGTTACGGCCATAAGGTAAACAATGAAACGCTGTCTCCTCTTCAAACAGCTGATCAGCGGGGGTGCTGGGTGTCGGACCCCCGCTGATCTGATATTGATGACCTATCCTGAGTTGTTAACTCCCGGAAAACCCCTTTAACTGCAGATCTGCAAATAACGGATACCGGCCGTGTGCGTTCCGCAATTTGCGGACCACACATGGCCGTAACTATAAATAGAAAATGCCTATTCTTGTTCGAGATTGCGGACAAGAATAGGACATGCTCTATCTTTTTTTTGCAGGGCCGCAGAAAGGAACCACGGATGCGGACAGCACATGGTGCGCTGTCCGTATCTTTTGCTGCCACATTGAAATGAATGGATCCTCACCCGTTCCGCAAAACTGCAGAACAGATGCAAACTCATTCATACGGCCGTCTGAATGAGCCCTAAAGATTAATTAGCCTCTGGCACTTATGTTCCTATGTTCAGGCATGCGTCATGCACACAGGTATTCCAGACTGGCAGTGTAAAAATGGACTATTATTTTCAACAAACCTGTCTTTGGATGATATTCAAAAGGAAGTCAGGATTGCGGCTACGACAAAGCAAGTGACCGAGGCGCAAAGACTGGTTCAAGGATTTGACCTGCTCGATGGCATTAGGGGGTGGACGACGAGGTGGTCCTCTGAAAATACAGATGCAAAACATTAAAGAAGAACTCCCACAAAAATTTTTATTCTCTGACCTGTTAGAAAGGTGCATGATATAATCTGTAGAAATGAGCGAACGTGCTCGTAACGAGCACTGTAGCGCTCGGCTCCCCTGCGCTCGCATGGACGCAGGCAGCCGCTTCCGTCGGGTAAGGAGGAGGGAAGCAGATGCCTGCGCCCATGCGAGCCGAGCGCTACAGTGCTCGTTACAAGCACGTTCGCTCATCTCTAATAATCTGTAGTGATTGTCATTTTCTTATCAGTGACTGTTTCTGTGAGTAAAAAACCTCTCTTCTTATTGTAGCTGGGTCATGTGACCAATTCCCTGACCTCCAACTGACCCAGGACAGGAAGCCAGTCACTGCTCTATTCATTCCTATGAGACTGAAAGTGAGGCTCCCATAGGAATGCATAGAAAATTAGACTTCCTGTCCACACATAAGGTGCTGTGTGAGTTGGTGGGTCTGATTGCTGGTCACATGACACAGATAAGAAACTTCAGGATGATATAACTCAAAAATTCAGCTACTGGTAAGAAAATGACATTCACTACAGATTATATCATGTACATTTCTAGCAGGACATGGAATAAAAATTTTTGTGGGAGTTCTTCAAGTGAAAAGCTATTTAACAAAGCCAAAAGCTCTATGAATAAAATCCATGGCAAGTATAACTCAGACACAACAGGTAACAACATACTGTGGATCCAAGCTGGTTAGCTGTGACAGGAGCAGACTATTACTCTCGGTGATAGTTTGCTTGGTGGAAGCTGCTGCCAGGTGACTCTCAAAGGCCAGAATTTCCTGCTTCTCCCTTTGAGAAATTTGAAGTTCTCGGTTTATGATCTCAGTCCTCGTCTCCTCATCTGTGACGGTGCACGGTGGGAAAGAGTAATTGCTGCAAAATAACAAAAAAAAAAAAAATTTACAAATTATTTATATATATATATATATATATATATATATATATACCAGGGACTGAGCATAAAAACTCAATACAAAAGGCACAAGGAATAGTCACATACTACAGTCATTACATTCCTGCATATGTTTGCAAGTAAGGATGTCAGACTTTCTGCATGTAAGTGGTTGAACTGAGCATGGTGGCTCGGTGGTTAGAACTGGTGCCTTGGGGTCCTAGGTGCAAATCCCAACATCTGCATGGAGTTTATAGGTTTCTCCCTGTGTTTTTTTGTGGGTTTCCGCCAGGTACTCAGGTTTTCTCCCACAGTCCAGACATACTGATAAGGAATTTATGTTCTAAGCCCCACAAGGGACAGCGCAATGCTAATGTCTGTAAAGTGCTGCGAAATATGTTACCACTATATAAGCACGTGGGAGGCTTAAGTTGCTGCTACTTTTAATCATTGCAACTTGATACAATTTACAGATTTTTACTCAGCAAATGATTTGGCAATGTGCAACAAAACACCTGCAGAGTATCCAAGAAAGCAATGCACCTTGTAACAACTTCAAGGACCAAAAAAATAAATGCTTTCCGCAGTTCTAGCTTCTTATGCAGCCCCTTTTACTTACTTTGTCATAACCATCTCCATAAGCATCTTTAAAGTTGGATATTCATCCCATGCCGCCAAGCCTAAAGTGAACAGCAGGGTGAAAGTAGAAAATCAGAAATGACCTTTAAGAGTCATATTGATATAAAAAAGAAAACCCAAAAGTAGATAATCAGTCATTTCATTGCTTACCAATATTCTCAGGGTTAAAGGCAGCAACAACAAGTAAAAGTGGCCAGGCCTTCCAGTACAGCGTTGAAATGGCTAAATTAGGAGGTTGATACCTACAAATATAAATAATAATAATAATTAATACAAAAAACAAAAATAAATCATAAAAAACACTATTTGAAAACAAGTCACTAATACAGTCTGTTTACAGTCTATTAAAAGACAGGCATAGAATAGGAATGGAAGGCATACAGAGGCCTATCAATATAGGACTAGTACGCATAGCAGTCTCTCACTTTACTAAAGTAGAGCAAAACAGATGTAAAACTGCTCTGAAGATGTTTTTGACTGGGGTTGATATAGCTGCACGTCGGTGCATGTATCATAGACTCAATACCTGGACCTCCAGCAGTTTTGATGAACTGAAGGAACCCTACAGATGTATAGTACGTTAAAGGCTATGTGCACCTTTGGAGTCACTTTTTTTTTTTATGATTGTACTTAACTTATTTTTGGCTAAAAATCATATTTTCAATTGGTCTTCATTAAAAATATTGAGCTGTTCAGTCACAAAGGGTTAACTGTTGGTCTAGCTGGGTGACTGGTACTTTCACTTTGCGTCGGTCATCTAATTACCCTTATCTGTAAACTACTGAGAGGTCATGAACACTTATTTAAGCCACATTCTTATCAGTAAGGTAAGGATTGAGCTTTAAAGAGGACCTTTCACCACTCCTGACATGCCTGTTTTAATCGCTTTATGCATTCCCCATGTAATAACAATTCTGGAACATCTATTCTTATGTCTCTATGTTGTGCCATTCCTTTATTATTTGCACTAGAAGTTATGAATGAATTGCTATTTGCCTTCAGTAAAGGAACAGGGGGGAGGTAACAAGTTGGGGGTGTGTACCTGCACAGACTGAACATGGCAGCACTGATTGGCTAGAGTCAGACTGTGCAGGTACACGCCCCCAACTGGTCACCTCCCCTCTGTTCCTTTACTGAAGACAAATAGCAATTCATTCATAACTTCTAGTGCAAATAATAAAGGAATGGCACAACATACAGACATAAGAATAGATGTTCCAAAATTGTTATTACATGGGGAATGCATGGGGCTATTAAAACAGGCATGTCAGGAGTGGTGAAAGGTCCTCTTTAATGACTGTTTGTAAGGTCAGATAGAAGAGATAAGGAGTCCGTCTGCTCCTCAGATGACGAAATTGAGAAAAAATCCACAGACAGCTAGTAGAGCTTCTCAGCTCTGTACACAGAAAAGGATTCCATATTGTTAATAAAGACCAATTGAAAAAGTGATTTTTAGGTCAAAATAAGTATAATGCAATAATAAAAAAAATTGCCCACAAAGGTGTACATAGCCCTTAGGTTCAGGTCAGGAGATCCACAGGGATGTCTGAGCATTAAGTTCAGAATACAGACTGTCAATCACAGGGGCCTAAGGCTCACATGCTTTTTATTTTTTGTGCGATTGGCCGCTTGATAGATGGTTTTCATTTGGATAGTGCTCAAGTGCATCATTCTGCATCACTCTTCATCAGGTCCATTGCAATCCTTTTGGTTTTTTTCATGATTCAGACATAATAACTGATGAAACCTATGTTGGTTTGTCAACACTGCTGCAGTTAAAGAAGAACTCCCGCAAAAAATTTTATTCTCTGACCTGTTAGAAAGGTGCATGATATAATCTGTAGTGAATGTCATCTTCTTATCAGAGAATGTCATTGTGAGTAAAAACCTCTCTTCTTATTGTAGCTGGGTCATGTGACCAACTCCCTGACCTCCAACTGACCCAGGATAGAAAGCCAGTAACTGCTCTATTCATTCCTATGAGACTGAGAGTGAGGCTCCCATAGGAATACATAGAAAATTAGACTTCCTGTCCACACAAGTCTCTGTGTGAGTTGGTGGGTCTAATTCCTAGTCACATGACACAGATAAGAAACTTCAGGATGATATAAGTCAAAAATACAGACACTGGTAAGAAAATGACATTCACTACAGATAACATCATGTACATTTCTAGCAGGACATGGAATACATTTTTTTTGTGTGAGTTCTTCTTTAAAGGGGTTGCGTCACTTCAGCAAATAGCATTTATCATGTAGACGTAGTTAATACAAGGCACTTCCTAATGTATTGTGATTGTCCATATTGCCTCCTTTGCTGGCTGGATTTATTTTTCCATTACGTTATACACTGCTCATTTCCAGGGGTTACGACCACCCTGCAATCCATCAGCAGTGGTCGTGCTTGCACACTGTAGGAAAAAGCGCCAGCCTCTCTCGTATCGGAGCTGCAGCGGTAGACGAAACCCCTGGAAACGAGCAGTGTACAATGCAATGTAAAAATGAATCAAGCCAGCAAAGGAAGCAATATGAACAATCACAATACATTAGTAAGTGCCTTGTGCTCACTTTCTCTACATGATAAATGCCGTTGGCTGAAGTGAGACAACCCCTTTAACACTGATTAGCTGCAGAGCAAAAACTTACAAAAATATGCTCCTACAGCACATGCCAGATATATCCATAGACACCATGCACGCAATGTATGCCATACCTTTTTTTTTTTTTTTTTTTACTGTATTGGCAAGGGCAGTATATATACTGCATGCTGAATTTTTATTTAATGGAAGTCAATGGCCTAACTACTGTAAGTCCCTATCTGTCTCTACAGCAGCACGTGTCAGAGGCTTCTGTTGGAGGAATACATTGATGAGTACTGCCGGTATATACAGTGCCTTGCGAAAGTATTCGACCCCCTGGAACTTTTCAACCTTTTGCCACATTTTAGGCTTCAAACAAAAAGATATAACATTTTACATTTTTGGTGAAGAATCAACAACAAGTGGGTCACAAGTGTGCAGTGGAACGAAATTTATTGGATCATTTAAACTTTTTTTGTAATAATAAAACTGAAAAGTTGGGCGTGCAAAATTATTCGGCCCATTTACTTTCACTCCAGAAGTTGATTGAGGATCTCTGAATGATTCAATGTTGTCCTAAATGACTGATGAAGAGAAATAGAATCCACCTGTGTGTAATCAAGTCTCCGTATAAATGCACCTGCTCTGTGATAGTCTCAGGGTTCTGCATCATGAAGACCAAGGAACACACCAGGCAGGTCCCTGATACTGTTGTGGAGACGTTTAAAGCCGGATTTGGATACCAAAAGATTTCCCAAGCTTTAAACATCCCAAGGAGCACTGTGCAAGCGATCATATTGAACTGGAAGGAGTATCAGACCACTGCAAATCTACCAAGACCCGGCCGTCCCTCTAAACTTTCATCTCAAACAAGGAGAAGACTGATCAGAGATGCAGCCAAGAGGCCCATGATCACTCTGGATGAACTGCAGAGATCTACAGCTGAGGTGGGAGAGTCTGTCCATAGGACAACAATCAGCCCAACACTTCACAAATCTGCCCTTTATGGAAGAGTGGCAAGAAGAAAGACATTTCTCAAAGATATCCATAAAAAGTCTGGTTTACAGTTTGCCACAAGCCACCTGGGAGACACCAAACATGTGGAAGAAGGTGCTCTGGTCAGATGAAACCAAAATCCAACTTTTTGGAAACAATGCAAAACGATATGTTTGGCGTAAAAGCAACACAGCTCATCCCCCTGAACACACCATCCCCACTGTCAGACATGGTGGTGGCAGCATCATGGTTTGGGCCTGCTTTTCATCAGCAGGGACAGGGAAGATGGTTAAAATTGATGGGAAGATGGATGGAGCCAAATACAGGACCATTCTGGATGAAAACCTGTTGGAGTCTGCAAAAGACCTGAGACTAGGATGGAGATTTATCTTCCAACAAGACAATGATCCCAAACATAAAGCAAAATCTACAATGGAATGGTTCAAAAATAAAGGTCTCCAGGTCTTAGAATGGCCAAGTCAAAGTCCAGACCTGAATCCAATGGAGAAGATGTGGAAAGAGCTGAAAACTGCTGTTCACAAACGCTCTCCATCCAACCTCAAAGAGCTCGAGCTGTTTTGTAAGGAAGAATGGGCAAGAATTTCAGTCTCTAGATGTGCAAAACTGATAGAGACATCCCCCAAGAGACCGCAGCTGTAATCGCAGCAAAAGGTGGCGCAACAAAGTATTAATGCAAGGGGGACGAATAATTTTGCACGCCCAACTTTTCAGTTTAAAGTTTCAGTTTTTTAAAAAAGTTTAAATGATCCAATAAATTTCGTTCCACTGCACAATTGTGACCCACTTGTTGTTGATTCTTCACCAAAAATGTAATATGTTATATCTTTTTGTTTGAAGCCTGAAATGTGGCAAAAGGTTGAAAAGTTCCAGGGGGCCAAATACTTTCACAAGGCACTGTACCTCCAACAGACCCTAAAAACAAGATCTGAACAGAGCCTTAGCCCCCATTGACAAGACCGTGTGACAGCCATGTCTGTTTTGTAGACTGCCAACCTCAGACTGGCAAAACAAGGGTACGGGCCGCGTGCACCCCACATCGCAGTGCAGACCCATTGACTACAATGTGTCCACGATCCGCATGTTACAGACACGGTCGTATGAATGAGGCCTTCCTTGGTGGGTTAGATACAAGGGAGAGGGAAAACACACACAAATAATTCGCCTGAATTTGAAGAAAAACCTGGTAAATGAAAACTCAAAAAAAAAAACCCGAAGTTAAGCAAGGCCATACCCTGGAGGAAGCTGAATGTTTTCTGGATGGTGGTAGGTGCAGAGATTTAATACTGCATCAAGGAGCTGAATCCTTTCTATTTTGAGGACTTCTACGTCTACAAAGAAAATGAAAAAGATCCATAATTAGGTTGTTACAACTCTAACACTGGCCATTCACATAAGATTTTGGTTGGACACAAGGTATTCAGTCAATCGTCCATCGGATCATTCATATGGACACTTCCACCAGAAACAGAACAGACTCTAGATTGTGTACCATCGGCCTGGACCGCTGCTGCCCTTTTCACCAGGTGATCAGCAAGCTCCATGGCGTCAGCTGGACCAAGAGGGAGATCACGTGACAGACCGATGACCAGGATACGCATCAAGGTGTCTTCTAAAAGGGGCACTTCAGAGCAGAGACGAAGGAAGAAGCTTACACAGACAAAGAAAAAAAAGTAGTGGGTCAATGTGAGAAGAGCAATACAGAAAACAGAAAGCTTGGACACATCTGCCGGGACTTCTTAGGCAAGTTGGAGGATGCACTCCAAGGAGGATGCACTTTCTGGTGCAATTTGCTAGAGCTACTTTATGCAAGCAAATGGGCCTGCAACAATAAGATGGTACTAGCGATATACCAGCAATATCTGTGGTAAGAACCTCTCAGCTTTTGTGATGCGTCTTTACGAGTACCGTATTTTTTGCTTTATAAGACGCACCCCCCCCCTCCAAAAGTAGGGGGAAAATGGCCGTGCGTCTTATAAAGTGAATACTAGTGAGCACTTCCATCATGGAAGCTCTCGCTAGTATGTATTAGGTGCCGGGCAGCACTTCAAATACTCACCCTCCTGCGTCGCAGCTCCGCTCTGGGTCCAGCGCTCCCTTGTCCTGACCACATACAGCATCAGGACATAGTGCACATAGTCAGGTGACAGTGCAGCGCCGGCAGGAGAAGACAGGGGAGCGCCAGACCCGGAGCGGAGCCGCAGGAGTGGTAAGAGAGATTTTTTTATTTTTGTTTTATGTGGCTGCGTGGGATGATCTGAGGTCCGAAAGGGCTGATCTGAGGTCTGTTGGGGGGCTGACATGGAGGGCTGATATGGGGGTCTGATGTGATGTCCTGCTATTTATGGGGATCTGATATGAGGATCTAATATGAGGTCTGATGAAAAATATTTTTTTCTTATTTTCCTACTCTAAAATCTGGGGTGCGTCTTATCATCAGGTGTGTCTTATAAAGCGAAAATCTGGTAAATACTTTGATAACTAGGTGATGCCACTGCCAAGTTACGGGCACACTGGGAAATCCAGGCACTGTACATAATAACATACTTGCGGTCACTTTCTGGTGGCCAGTTGTCCCATTTGTAGTACGTTTCCGGTTGTTCAGTGAACAGAACTTTGTGCAAGCTGCGAAACAGAATGGAAATAAGAAAAAGCAAATGAAAAAACAAGAAATAAAAGAGGGCCGAGGCCTGATTTCTCATACTCATCGGTAAGTGATTCAATAATCCCATACTGCTAAACATGGGGCCAAAACTGAAGGGCCGTCAATCAAGGCCATGTTAGGTTTTCATTATAAATAAGTGCAAGACTAGAAAAAGCCAGAAGATTACTGGAAGACATTCGGTTGAGATCATAGGACGGCCATGACATGTATTTGCCATTATACTACTGTACGGATGACGTAATGTATTATATTCTATGTGCTTTCTCTACAAAGCTGAAGGAGGTTTATAGAGGAGGTGGGAGGACTGCTCAGGACTCTCAGTAATTAGCCAAAGGTACAAAGATAGTCTCTGGACATGCTCAAGGACAGCCCACTGTCTTCTATCGGAACGGTGTACTTTTGGGGTATTCCGGTTATAACAAGTTATCCACTTGCCACAGGATAAATGATAACTATCATATTGGTGGGAGTCCTACTAGTGTGACCTCCACCGATCACGAGAAAAGGGGGCCTCGTACCCTGTGGAGCCCACCTAAAATGGACACAGAGTCCTGTTCTTATGATCGGTGGTGGTTCCCAGCAGTAGGACTTCCACCAATCTGATAGTAATCCTCTGTCCTTTGGGATAAGGGAATAACTTGTTTTAACCGGAATACCAATTTTAGGAGATTATCCCACAAAAGATCACACAGGACAGGTGATAAATGACAGATCGTGAGGGGTCTGACGACTGGGACCCTTGGTGATCCTGAGAATAAGGGGTCACAGAGTCCTTTCCCTGAATGGAGCAGTCATGCATATGTTCGTCCACCTCTCCATTAACTTCTATGGGAGTGACACAGACAACTCAGTCCCACAGAAGTGAATGAGGCAGTGGGCCAACATGCCCTACCACTCTATTCAGAGAGGGGACTCTCGTTCCTGGGATTGCTGGGGGTCCTAAAAGGGTTGTCCCACAATAACAGGTCATCAGCTATCCACATGATAGATAAGTTTCTGGTCACTATGACTCCCACTGATCAGAAACGTCCCTCATTTGAATGGAGCAACTATCACGCATGCACACTGACGTTCCATCCAGTATCTATGGGACTGACAGAGAAAGACAAGTAGTGATCGGCTAGCTTCATAAGTGGCAGCACCTATGTGCGACCACCGGTCAAATCAAACAGGGGACACACAAGACTGCTCATCAGTGGAGGTTTCAGAGATGGAACCCCTAGCAATAAGACACATGACCAATCGTGTGGATAGGTGATAACTTAGGATCATGGGACAACTCCTTTCATTCTCATGGAATGGCTCTGCAGGACAAGTGACCACTTGCTGTTTGGTTTTCACAGCAGTGAGAAGCCATGGAGTCGAATTATCAGAGGGCCATTCTAACCCCTTTAACCACCTAACTGTTTTGCCCGAGTCCAGCTTGGGCAGTGGGAAAAGTAGCTAACTGGAGGGGGAGGGCTGCTTTAGATGCTGCTATCTCTTGAATGGTAGCAGCTAGAAACATGCAATTGGTCTTGTTTGAAAGCTGACATTCAAGGCTTTCATACAAGACCAAAAGCTAAAGTCCAAGCAACAGAGGAGAAATCACTGCTAGAAATCGAGACGGGAATAATCGCGGGTAAAACCTGCTGTTACTTTCACTTTCAGCTGCATTCACGACATCCCAATTTCTATCAGTGATATCTTCCCTGGAACTGAACATATTGCTGTCATTCTGGTATTGTCTGAAAGCTTGGAATGTCAGCTTTCAAACAAGACCAGTGCATTCAGGAGATAGCAGCATCTAAGGCAGCCCTCCCCTCTCCAGTTAGCTACTTTTCCCACTGCTGGAGTTGGACTGTGGCAAAACAGTTATGTGGTTAAAAAAAAAAAAAAAAAGTCACAGAACAATAAGGCCACACACCAGTGAACGTAATCTTTGGGAGAGAGCTTGCTGATAGACGGCACCACCGTGTGAAGCCACCACACTGCGTCCCGCTGAATTGCCGCAATCTGGTTCTGAAATGAACGTAGGACCTCCAAACCTATTGACAGATAAGGGAAACACAAAGGAAATAATTTGCAGAGCGTGAATGGTTAACACAATGAGGGCGCAAAAGACACTAATAATAGGTTCGACATCACTGGGGACTCACTCTTTTTCTCTCCTTTGTCCCATGCTACACCAGCTTCTTTGACCTGAACGGTAATCCCCAACATCATAGACACAGCGAGCAGATCAGTTATATGGATCACAAAGCGTTCCTTTAAGGAGAAAGCCAATATCAGTACAGCACCCTTTAACCACGTGAACCAGCACTTTTATCTGCTCTACAGCTTTTGTACAGGAACATGCAGTTTGCCATCATATTCAAGAAGAACTCAAAGGCTATAGACACCTTTATGGCAATTTATGATTGCATTTTACTTATTTTTTCAACGTTCTTTAAAGAATTTTAAGCAGTTTTTAGATACATGGGTTAAAAATCAGTCTATTTGCAGACTGTCCCTCGCGAGTTCCATCAGCTGATGGCTCATTTGAAGCCTTATCTCTGATCTCATAAACACTAATTTAAGCCATATTCGTATCAGTTGGATAAGAGTTCAGCTATAATGAGTGTTTATGAGGTCAGGAGATTAGAGGCTTCAAACGGGCCTTAAACTGAAATGATAGTCTGCAAACAGACTGATTTTTAACCCTTGTATCTCAAAAACTGCAGCAAATGTTTAAAGAGGACCTTTCACCACTCCTGACATACCTGTTTTAATAGCTTCATGCATTCCCCATGTATTAACAATTCTGGAACATCTATTCTTATGTCTGTATGTTGTGCCATTACTTTATTATTTCTACTAGAAGTTATGAATGAATTGCTAGCAGTCTGCAGTAAGGGTACAGAGGGGAGGTAACCAGTTGGGGGTGTGTCCCTGCACAGACTCTCTAGCCAATCAGTGCTGCCATTGTCAGTCTGTGCAGGTACACCCCCCCAACTGGTTACCTCCCCTCTGTACCCTTACTGCAGACTGCTAGCAATTCATTCATAACTTCTAGTGCAAATAATAAAGGAATGGCACAACATACAGACATAAGAATAGATGTTCCAGAATTGTTATTACATGGGGAATGCATGAAGCTATTAAAACAGGCATGTCAGGAGTGGTGAAAGGTCATCTTTAATAAAAAAAAAAAAACAATTGAAGAAATTATTTTTTCACCCAAAATTAGTAAAATGTAATCATTGCAAGAATTGTCCAAAAGGTCTCGATAGCCTTTAAAATGGGTTATCCCATGAATAATTGTTATACTAAAAGTCCTGAGAAAATGTTAATAAAGTAATCTGCAGTGGTTCTAGTATATCAAACACCATTTTTTTAATTATTTGCTTCCGTGTGTCCCCCTAGAATTACTCTACTGCCCCCTCTTGCAGCTGACAATATAACCCCTTCTTACTTCCCTTGCAGAAGGAGTCTTCTCAGCTATACATGAATGCTACTGCAAAGGCTATGCTCTGTTATGTCTATTGAAAAGAACATAGGATCTCCATGCAGAGTACTGGCTGTGGGGACAGTGAATGTATATACGTGCCAAGCAGTAGGTGAAAGAGCACATTGATATACAAACTGAACACTAGGTGGCACCATACTCTCTAAGTAAACGCCTAAGTTGCAATCTATAGAAAGAATATTATGGTTTACGGCGGGGCAACCCCTTTAATCTATTTGGGTCCAGCATGAGTTACTTTTTATTTTCTTCATTATTACAGCACACAATGGGCAAAGTCAAGCCATGAGCTGCGGAAGCTATGCACAGAAATGTGTAGTCCAAGAGCCATTTCTCCTCCAGCAGAAGAAATCTGTATGGACTCTGATCATGTCCAATGAACTACAGGACAGTCTGTCCTCTGTAGGGTGTGTACTATCCTGTGCTGCCAGGACAGAGGATATGCAGATAATCTGCCAATTTAGCTCTTCCCGTGAACCCTGCTAGTAAAGCTACTGATAGGCAAATTGGCAAGTGCCAGTCCTCCCAGGGAACACCGACTGAGCGGCGTCTCAGCTCAGATGTTTGGACATTAGTGCACAACCCCATTAAAAATGTATGACACTGCGAAATAGGCCTGTAAGGTGGATAGATTTTTCTTCCGTATAAATACAGTAGCTCCGAGAGCCTCTCTATGTGGAATGTGGTGATTATATATATTTAAAAAGGGACAGTCCACTTTCCATAGCCCATTTTCATATACCCATTGTGGAACTCAGCATTAGGGCTCATGTACACGGCCGGCCCGTGCCCGGCATACGGCGAGTCCGCAATACACGGGGACCGGGGCCGTGTGCAGCCCGCATCACGGATCTTGGACCCATTCACTTCAATGGGTCCGCAATCCGGGAGACGCGGAGCGGAGGCACGGATCGGAACACCACGGAAGCACTACTTTTTTGCGGTGCTGACCCTCGGTTGCGGATCGCAGACCCCATTCAAGTGAATGTGTGCATGAGCCCTTAATAGAGGGGGGGTCTCCAATTCAGGTTAACCATTCCTTACCTTAAACTCCATTTCAGTGTACAGAGCCTCCTTCCTTTCTTGCATGAGTCCCAGGCAGAAGGCTTGGAAATTTATCTCATGTTTCGTCTGCTTGATGATCTCGCGAAGCAGAGCACGTGAGGCCCGGAGATAGTCCTCTTTATTGGTGAGCAAGTCTTGGAAAACCATAGCTAAAAACTAAGAAGGGAAAACATAATGATGTCTAAGCCTAATGGCAGGGCTTATTTGTGTTGTGCTGGTCAGACACTAAACTCAATGATCTGATTGATTGATTGATTGATTGATTGATTGCTAAGGGAAATTTCCCAATTTTTTTTTCCTTTTACATTATTTTTTTATATATCCATTACATTCTGCAAGTGACAAGCTTAAATTATTTTGCTCAACTGTGTTTTGGTGGCTGAAAAGGGGTCTTAATTAACAATGCCATAAATGCAAGTCTTGCATAGGTGTCCTGTGCTGTTCTGGAGAGGCTGATCTAATGGCCGGGATCAATGGAACATCCAGTCTTGACCATGTAACCCTTTGCGCAACCGAGTCAAGAAGGACTGCCCTCTTTTATCGGGGGTCTGGGAGACCCTTATACATTCAGCCCTGGGGATCTCGAAACAACCCTTGGCCTGTGGGAACAATAAGGTGAACGAACGTGTGCCGGCCGTGCCCGTGCTGCGGACCGCAAATTGCAGTCCGCAATGCATGAGCACTGACTGTGGGGCCGCTGCATGCGGTTCGGGGACCCATTGACTTGAATTGGGTCCGCGATCCATATCCGGCAGTCAGCACCGCAAAAAAGTACTGCATGAACTACTTTTTTGTGGTGCGGAGGGACGGACAGAAACACCACGGAAGCACTCCGTAGTGCTTCCGTGGGGTTCCAATCTGTGGTCCGTTCCGCATCTCCGGGATTGCGGACCCATTCAAGTGAATGCGGGGTGCACACTCCCGATGCCCGTGCATTGCGGACCCGCCATATGCGGGCTGCAATATGGCCACGGCCGTGTGCATGAGCCCTAAAGGTCACTTTACATGGCCCAATGTAGCAACCAATCGTCGGGAAGGAAACATTCCTTCCCAACTATCGCTTGCTTGTCAGTGGAGGAGACCGATGCATTCACATGCAGATATCCCCTCTACAGTATACGGAGGAGTGATCACCAACGCCGTCGCTTACCACCATACAGACGAGCCAGCAGATCACTGTTTACACAGCAGGATTTTCTGCCGGCAAACGATGCTTTAGATGACCACACCAACTATTACCTCATGGTTTTTTTTTTTGTTCATCGGCTAACCAGCGGCACCTTCACACAGGCAGATTAACGCTAACAAGCGTCCGTAAGAATGATCGTTACCGATAACCTGCCGAAGCATCAGTTAGTGTAAAGGGCACTTAAATCTTACCCCAAGTCAGGGATCAGCTGTTGTGAAACTACAGTTCCCAGCATGCTCCATTCATTTCTATGAGAGTTTTTAGAAGAGCAGAGCAAGTATGCATGCTGGGAGTTGTAGTTTCACAACAGCTGGCGTGCCGGAGGTTGCCTACTCCCGCCCTAAGTCTTGGTCCTTCTGAAATAGAGAAGGACCAAAATGAAAAAAAATAAAAATTAAGTAAAAAAATTGGTGGCCATTATGGGGTTAATAAGTCCACGCTGTTACCTTTGGTGCCTGCTCAGAGCTGTGCTGCAGCACAGTGTACAAGATTTGCATGTTGTTTGGGTTCCTGGCATTCGAGAGTTCGTTAAAAATCACAAACTTCACCATTGTTCCGAGATTGTCTCTGTGAGCGTTCAGAAGCTCCCTGCAATAAAGGGACAGAGCTGCTTGATACGAGGTGATGGCCTCTGCCGGTAACATAATAAGTCATTACTGCATGCTTTCATTAGCCTGCCGTTCACATTCTTACCGCACAGACAGCATGTAATGATTGAGGAGAACCTTGGGCTTCAGTCGGATTTTGATCAGGTTAGAAATGACTTCCATGTCCTCAGAGCCCGTGTGTGTTACAGTTCATGCAGACGGACATGAGCAGGTCCTGGGCCGGCCGAGTCAGCTGATGATTTGCAAGACAAGAGTAATGAAGTAACAGTAACACAAAACACTTATTTCTATACTTCAGCATCAATTAAAGAGGCTATGCAAATTATTTAATTTAATTTAAAGGGGTATTCCCATCATAGAAAATTGGGGCATATCACTAGGATACGCCCCCATTGTCTGATAGGTGCAGGTTCCCACCTCTTGGACCCGCACCGACAACGGAGCGAGGAAATGAATGAATTCGTTTCAATGAGGCCACCGAAAATAGTCAAGTACTGGCTCGGCTATTTCCGTCTGCCCCATAGAAATGAATGGGAGCAGGGGGTGCGCTCCCATTCACTTCTATGAGAGCAGAGCTTGGTAGTGGACGGACCCCAGGAAATCCAGGGTCCTCCAGCCACAGCTCTCCCCGCTCCATTCTCCTTGTAGGTACGGGTCCCAGAGGTGGGACCCACACCTATCAGACAATGGAGGCATATCCTAGAGATATGCCCCCAACGTCTATAATGGGGAATACCCCTTTAAGGAAAGGCTGACTCCCAGAATCCTCACTGATCAGATGACTGAAGATTCTGCGCTGCTCAAGTAAGCATCACCTACTGTTTACCTGGCACAGCTCCATACATTGGGTAGTGGCCGTGCCTGGTATTACAGCTGACTACAGCGTCTTCCCTTTCAAATCAATAAGACTAGGCTGTAATACCAGGGATGGCAATTACTATCTAACTAAAGCATGGAGCTGTGCCTGGTAAACAATGTAGAGGAGGTGGCACACGCTAGAGCACCACAACTAATCAGGTAAGAGTGCCAAGAATTGGACCCTGATCAATCCAATGCCCCTTTTACACGGGCTGATGCACAAGTCAATTATTGGGAACAAACCAAAATGTTCCCAATAACTGCCTTATCTTTAAGCGGAGGTGATAGCTGCCATTACATATGGCAACACTCTCCTCAGATGGGGATGAACGATCACTACTGTGATCATTCATCCCCATACAGATTCATTGCTTGCCAGCAGCATGCTCCAGTTTACTCAGAGTAATGTGCTGCAGGCAAATGATGGTCCTGTGCCGTACAAAAGATGCGACCACTCAATAAACAAGTGCTTTTGCGTTCATTGGCAGCAACTTTAGATAGGGCAATTATCAGAACCAGGCATCTGTATCAGCACTCATCCCCAATAATTTTACTGATCCTCGACCTAAAACATAATCGCCGACCAGAAGAACAGGGCATCAATATACTAGTCCTGACAATCTTCTATACACAGAGCCACCAGCTACACCCAGAAATACATGAAGCACTGCATTGTAGCTGTATATAGGAGAAAGCGATCACTATCTGGAGGTCCAACTCAAGGGAGCTCATAGCATAATGGTAATTATTATTATTTTGCACAGCCATGTTTTTTTTTTTTAATGTATGACCATGATGTGACAAAGTGTATATTAGGTCATCAATAGGGATGGGGGATTTTACTTCAGATGAAACATCCGAAGTCGGTTCGCATAAAACTATGGCGCTCCTGCTCTGTAGAGTATTAGAATGTATGGGCTCAGATGAGCCGAAGTTATTACTTCACGAAGTCTCGTGAGACTTTGCATAATAACTTCATTTAGGCCCCTTTCACACGGGCGATGTTTCCGTGCGGGTGCAATGCGTGATGCGAACGCATTGCACCCGCACTGAATCCTGACCCATTCATTTCAATAGGGCTTTTCACATGAGCGATGTTTTTCACGCAGCAGTTCGCCGTTGCGTGAAAATCGCAGCATGTTCTATATTCTGCGTTTTTCACGCAGAACTGGCCCCATTGAAGTGAATGGGTCTGCGTGAAAATCGCATTGCATCTGCACACAAGTGCGGGTGCAATGCGGTTTTAACGCATGGTTGCTAAGAGATGTTGTTTGTAAACATTCAGTTTTTTCGCACGCGCGTGATAAACGCATCAAAACGCTTCGCACCCGCGCAGAAAAAACTGAACGAACGTACGCAATCGCAGTCACAACTGACTGCGATTGCGTGCGGATGCGTGCGGATTTTCCTGAACGCATCCGGACCAAATCTGGACACGCTCGTGTGAAAGGGGCCTTACTGTAAAAAAACCCATTTCCCAAACTCAATTTCAGTTCCAAGTGGTACCTTGGAACCAAACACGAGCTCGGTAAGTGGTTTTTTTGCTTGTAATTACACTATGCCGCCGCTCCACAGGAGACAACACGTTGTGTAAAGACCAGAAAGCAGCGCTCGCATGGAGCACCACCTCCTCGCCAAACAGCTGATTGGCAGGGGTGCCGGGTGTTGGACCCCCGCAGATCAGATATCGATGACCCATGAGGATAGGTCATCAATATAAATCGCTGCACAATCCATTTAAGTGCCAGCATTTTACTACCAAAGGTAAATGTCATACCCACTAAAAACATATTTTCTGCTTCAGCGTTGAAGCTAGCGAGGAAACAGCTGCGAGGCCTGACATCCAGATCTACTGGTGGCTGCTCTGAGGTCTACCAGTAGTTCACAATCTACAAATTGGCCACCACTTATCTACACTTTCGAAAATGAATACTGCATTGGAAGAGAAAAGTTTTAACATATTTTGATATTCTCTTAAATTTTCTGAATATTTCTGACAGATTACGCACGTACTACTTTCTAACAACACCTGCCGGTTTGATTAAGGGTTTTCACCCGAAATCAGTTGAAAAGCAGCTCAGACAGTACCTTTGGGTTCTGCAGCCACATCTCCAGTCTTTGCACCGCCATCAGTCGCACCTCTTTATAGCCACAAGTAGCAGTGAGCAGACGGAGGAGATTTCTGGAGACGTTATCCATGGGCTGTCGGCGATTGAGCTGATCTTTTAGCATATCCAGGACATACTCCTCCACGCCCTCTGCCATCTCTTCATACCTAGAGAACCAATCAGACATACAAAATTCATCAGTCAGCTTAAAACTTTCCTCCTAAACGATAGCTAAACTCCCAGCTCACCCCGCAGATGCACTCTTAGGTTGGCCAGGTGTGAATGTATTCTCAGGGAGGAGAGGGGAATAAGCAGACACCAGCATACACATTAGATGATGGGCAGAGCTCAGAACAGTGTCTCATTCACCATTCCCTATATGTTATATATGTGGAGTAATACATGGTGCAGGTGACATTTCCAAGAGCTCCTGTATTGACGTGGGTGACATACATTAGCAGACTAATACTGTAAAAGTCTGTAAGAGAGGGGGGCATGTGGGAAGCATCAACAGTATATTCAAAATAGCGTACTGTTATGAATAAAGAGGCTGTGCCATCTAGACATTTATGACATCCACAGGATATGCCACAAGTTTCAGGATGGGGAATATCCCTTTAACTGCATTTTATTTAAAGGGGTTGTCCCACGAAAAATATTCTACAGTTTTCAAATAAGCACCTGGATCTGAATACTTTTGTAATTGCATGTAATTAAAAATTTATCTTAGATACTAAGTTATTCAATAAAATGTATCTGTATAGCGCCACCTGCTGTTTGTTTTGTTTCTTATTTCTTTGACCTGCTCACTGAGAAGGCCGCACATGCTCAGTTTCATCCTTCAGCTGCCTCCTGAGCTGTGATAGGGAGAGCTGAGACACGCCCCCTTAGCTGTGATAGGGAGAGCATGGACACGCCCCCTTAGCTGCAGCAGAAAAGACACTCCCCTTGAGCTGTCAGCTTGATATAAATCTAGCAGAGCAATAAATGTGGAGATCTCTGGATCCATGGGAGGTACAGGGCTGGTTCTAGCTTTATTAGAAAGAGATTGTCATGTATTATATGATGTCTGATTCTCATTTTTTACATTTGTCATGGGACAATCCCTTTAAAGGGGTGTGGTAATGTGGACAGTATAAGTGCTGGAAGGCGTGTATATCCCACCCGGATACCTCAGCTGGGTGAGATAACTGAAATTCAGAAAGCTGCAGTGGTTTCAGCAAAGTGTAGTCTGCTGAGACAGTTTTGTCTAGATGTTGTTCTGGGCTGGATTTCATTTGGACTGGGGGAAAGGTTTGGAAGTGGGATCTGCCAGTCCACACTCTTCCAGTGCAGGTATTGTGGTTAGCTGAGAAGATTGCAGGCGAGGCCTGCCAGTGTAATCACGGAGGGATAAAACGTGACTCTGTGTATGAGAGACGAGAGAGAGAGGGCCCCAGGGAACAGACCTGGAGAGGGCCCGTGTGGTCCCAGCCAGGGAGGGTTGGGGGGCCACAAGGCTGAGGAAGACTGAGAGGTTGGAGCTTGCAGAGGCTCTGTGTGGTCTCAGCTAGGAGGGCTGAGGGGCCACAGGGCTTTGTATAGCCTGAAGGTTATGGGGGCCCAGCGATGCCTATGGAAAGAGGGTCACACGGTCAGAGTCAGGAGGACTACTGGACCATCTCCCCCCAAAAGGTGCTGGTGAGGTCACAGCCAGGAGGCTGCCGGACTGTACGGCTGAGGAAGCCGCATCTAATACCGTGTGTGAACAGCGCTCTATAGGTGAGATGGAGACATCACATGTATTAGGTAGAGCCGAGATGGGCAGGTGTTTATTTGAATGTTTTCATGTGTGTTGGTGCCAAAGAGCGAAAATAAAGCACCACTTGGACGTTAAAACCCCGTGTGTGTCGGAAGATTTGTGATTGCGACTCCCTGAGAGAGAGAGAGCGCGATCCCTTACAGGGGTTGTCTCACTTCAGCAAATGGCATTTATCATGTAGAGAAAGTTAATACAAGGCACTTACTAATGTATTGTGATTGGCCATATCGCTTCCTTTGCTGGTTTAATTCATTTTTCCATCATGTTATACACTACTCATTTCCAGAGCTTACAATCACTCTGGAATCCAGCAGTGGTGGACTATGGGAAAAAGCGCCAGCCTCTCTGGTGGCTGGGACCGTGGATTGCATTGTGGTCTTAACCCCTGGTAACGAGCAGTGTATAATATAATATAAATAAGCGCCTTGTATTAACTTTCTCTACATGATGAATGGCATTTGCTGAAGAGACACAACGCCTTTAAGATTTATGAAAGGCAAACAAGATAAGCATTAAAGGGGTTGTCCAAGTTATGGAAAAAAAAATATAGCACTGTAAATCTGATGGGCAGCAATATATAACTAAGTTCAGCAAGTTTTAGGCAAAAAAAAAAAAATCTATATTTCCTCATTTCCCTGGTTCTCTTCTGGCCTTTGTTTACATGCAGTAATAACAATCTCTGCCCCTCCCCCCTCCCCTGCAAAGGCAGTGAATACAAGTGCTGAGTGACATGTCTGCCTGCTGGAATACTCAGCAGCATGTTGTATGTGTAGGACTACAAGTCCCAGCTGTACAATGACACTGCTGATACACACAGGAAATTCTCCCTACCTGTTCTTGTACAATTCCTCTATAGCTCCTTGCCCAGCATTTGTCTCCTCTCACTGCTGCAGCTACTATTTGTTGTAAAGCCTTGAGCCCTCAGTGTGTTCTGGCTGAAGGGGTTAATGTTTTATCTGAAGGAATCCAGGGAGAGAGCAGATAGCAGGAGCCCGGCAAAGAAAGGAGGCGTGGCCAGTGACCTCTCGTGTACAGACTCTTATCTGAACTCTGAGGCTTGTGAACGAAACATCACAGAGCAGAGAGATAAGGTGACATCACAGGTCATGTGACCCTCAGTCAACTCTGAGAAACCAGCAGCTTTAGAAACACAAAGTATATGGGAAAGTTGTTATACCTGACAAGTTAGAAACATATAAAGAACAAAAAAATAACTCGGACAACCCCTTTAAGAGATAATATACCGAGGCATTAACTGTCCCTCTTGCTCGGGGCTCATTTTTTCCTCTGCGATGAGCAGCTCTGTTTGACTGTCCTCCTCCTCTGCCATAGATGGGTGAGGACTGTTGCCTAAAATGAAAATAGAAGATACAGCTTTTTCAGTAGCTTCTCACACTCCGTGGAAGAGCTTCATCAAAATGAATGATAAAGACAACAGGTAAGTCGATTCATGAATGAATTACTTAACCATTACCGGCGCTCAGGTCCCCGGCTATACGACCGGCTTCTCCTTGTAATCCCATGTTTTTGGGGGGCATTTTTGTGCAGAACGCAGTCTGGATGTTATCAACAAAGGTTTTACAATGAGGGCTGTCCACCCAAATCCTCTCTCCTAAAGAGTCCTCGATATACACCTAAAAAACGTAAATTGGTTATAAAACGTCATAAAAAACAAAGCAGCAGTATGTAGTGTCCTACCGTCTGGAACTTATACTGGACAAGTGTAAGCTACGAGATGGAAGTTATACTGGATATTCTCCCATCAAAGAATCAGTCAACGCAAAGCAAGAAACTCTCAGCGCACACATCTACAGTATCAACAGGGCTCCACTCACCTGACAGAGGCCAAAAGACTGTCTTTGTGGCCTCCACTGGGCCACTATGAGCCAGTATTGGTGAATGGAGCCCTATGGATACATTACATTATATATATACACACACCGGGAGCTTTTTCTGTCTTAGGTCCCTTGCAGACGAGCGTGTGTCATGCACCAAGTCCGCAACGCAGCTCCCAGCCTGACCTACCAGCAGTGACGGGGGTCACCTAGCATTATATTGATTTAGGATGCTATGTAACCCTTACAGTTCTGGAATGTATCAGATGACACTGAAATAATGCTGTCAGTGTTATCCAATACATTTCAGAACTGTAAGGGTTACATAGCACCATAAATCAGTATAATGCTAGGTGACCCCCGTCAGTGTCAGGAGTCCAGGACTGGAGCTGCGATGTGGACACTGTGCGTGACACACTCTCGTCTGTAAGGGGCCTTACATGCCAAATGAAGGCTCAAAACAGTATGTGAACACTGCGTAAATGCCAAATAGGCAACTATTTCTATCAATAGTTTAATTTAAAAAAAAAAAAAAAAAAACACTTACAAGACTTTTTTTTTTTTTTTTTTAACAAAGAAATAGCACACGTACCTTAACAAAAATTTCTGGCCAGTTTTCATCCTCTTCATAAGCCGCCATAAGCAGGTTGCAAGCTAACACAGACACCAGGCTGTTTCCTTTGGCTTTAAAATTTATGGAGGCATCTCTTCGCAGCAAGCTGCACAGGGCCTGCAGAGGAGCGCTTCGTTAACCATTACCTCTTTAGTTCAAGTTCCAGGTAATCACAAGCCTTTTAAACGAGTTGACTCCTTATGACAACCCCTGTCCATACGTCCTACAAGGCCATAAAGACATCAGAGTGGAGGCCCCTGCTTAGGACCACCCTATAGAAGTAAGACAGGAGAGCCGTTCGCTACGATTGGGACCCACCTTGGCGATTTTAGTCATCCATGTATTACATGCCATTCATCTGATGGCCATTTCCAGGGAAATGTCCAGCTGGCTTCTCATGCCAAAAATAGCAAGATGTCAAGGGGGGGGGGGAGGCTGGACTTATGGTGAATGGCTCCAATATTAACCCCTTCGCTCCCAGCGCCGTACATGTACGGCGCTGGGGCGATGCGGGCACATGGCGCCCGCTCGCAAGTCTTCCTGGTAGTTTAGATGCCGTGATCACGGCATCTAGTTGCGTCTCAACCCGGAAGCATTCGCTTCCGGGTGGTGTACAGACACCCCGTGTGGCCAATCGGGGTGTCTGTACACCATATGAAAACTGTAATCCTCGCTGGTGAGGATTACAGTTTTCAAACTGCAATTCTTATTCTGGCCACTAGATGGCAGGCCAGGATAAGAAATGAGCAATTCTTGGATTTCTGAGTCTATAAAATCCATGATTGCTCATAAAGAAAAAAAAAAAAAAAGCCACAATATATAAGCCCATATTTGAGCTTTCAAATAGTAAAAAAAAAATGTTAAAAAACATATAAAAAATAAAAAAAGATAAAAGTTCAAATCACCACCCTTTCCGTATAATTAAAAATAAATACCTAAATAACAATAAATATAGACATCATGGGTATCACCGTGACCGAAAACGCCCGTACTTTTAAAATATAAAAAAAAAATTCCAACACGGCGAATTGTGTGGCGGAAAAAAGGGTCCAAATGGCGATTTGCCATTTTTTTTGTCGCTTTTTTTTTTTCTAAAAAAAATTAAATAAAAAGTGATCAAAAAGTCATACACACCCCAGAATGGTATCAATAAAAACTTCAGATCGTCCCGCAAAAAATGAGCCCCCATACAGCTCTGTACACATAAATACCAAAAAGTTATAGGGGGTCAAGATTTGACAAGGAAAAAAAAACAAAAAAAAAAACTTTCTAATTATTTTATCACTATGAAAACGCAGGAAAAACTATACATATTAGGTATTGCCGGATTCGTACTGACCAGTAGAATGAAAGTAACGGATCCGTTTTAATGCACATCGAACGCTGTAAATAAGAAACCCGTAGATCTGTAGCGGAATAGCGTTTTCTTTGCAATTTCACCCGGTTTGGAATTTTTTTCCCGCTTCCCACTACACCGTATGCAATATTAAATGGTGGCGTTGGAAAGTACAACTTGTCCCGCAAAAAACAAGCCCTCATACAGCTATGTGAACAGAAAAATAAAAGAGTTATGGCTGTTTGAAGGCAGGGAGCGCAAAACGAAAATGCATAACCGAAAAAACCTCCGGGCGCGAAAGGGTTAAAAGGGGTTGTCTGTCACAACTTAACCCAATGAAATAAAGACAGCAGTGTATTACTCCAATATAGTTATCCTGATGGGTATAATTATATTTAAAAGGGGTTGTCTGCCCATTTGAAGTAAATAAAACACTCAGAACGCTTGATATTAATAAAAGAAGTAATACTCATCCTACAGTTCCTCTGCCGCTACCAATTCCTGGGTCCCCTGCTGACATATACATGTGGCCGCTCAGCCAACCACTGGCCACAATCAGAGATTGGAAGAGGACCCAGGAAGCATGAGAATAAGAGCGGAAGGGGGATCAGTAAGATGAGAATTACTTATTTTAGTATATGATCAGAGGGATCTGACATTAGTTACAAAACCTTAAAGGGGTATTCCCATCTCAGACAATGGGGACATATCGCTAGGATGTATATTGAGAATGGAGTGGGGAGATCTGCGCCTGGAGGACCCCGGGTTTCCCAGGGTCCGGCCACCACCAGGCGCAGCTCCCCGCTGCGCACATAGAAATGAATGGGAGCGCACCGCGCATGCACAGCCACCGCTCCCATTCATTTCTATGTAGCTGACGGAAATAGCCGAGCCAGCACTCAGCTATTTTCGGCGGCCCCATAGAAATGAATGGAGGGCGGCTGCACATGCGCAGTGCACCCTCCATTTATTTCCCCGCTCCGTTCTCCATATAGGTGGGACCCGCACCTATCAGACAATGGGGGCATATCCTATCGATATGCCCCCATTGTCTAAGATGGGAATAACTCTTTAACCCAAGAGGAGAAAAACCTGCTGGAGAAATTCTTACCTCAATGACACCCTCGGTTGCAAAGATATTCGGTTTCATTTTTGCCAAAAACATCAGACTCAGGTACAAGGTGGGGTCGGGCTTTGCACGGTTCATCTTCAACTGCTTTACCGCTCCACAGAGCACCCCTTCAATTCGGTCATCATTTCCGTCTTGCTCCGAAGCTTCAACGTCATCCAGCAGTGAAGCCGGGGCAACTAAAAAAACCAAAGTCATATTGTCAACCCCTAGGAAACCGAAGCCTCAGCATTTCCACAAGGTAGCTTACCAGCTAAGGTGGATTGGGTTGTTGGGGGTTCCTGTGTCACCTGAGCACAAACATCCCGACCCAGCCCTACAAGATGAGCTGGTGGCATGAGAGCAGAGGAGGCAGCACATCGTGCCGACAGTCTCAAGGTATGAGACAAAAAATTTCCCCTGGAAAACTGCAAGTACTGACACATGGTTTTGGCTGGGAATTTTTAGGTTCAATAGCAATGCTCCCCTTCTAGTGCCATACCTAGATCATTCCTAAGGAATGAGGCACTAAATACCTCATGTCTTAAGTACATCATCTACTATTCTTCTAGATCTCTGAGGTTACAAAACTCAATACAATACAGAGCATCGGAATTAGGATGACCACCTTCGATTGGGACAACAGACGGCTCCTTGATGGATGGGGAGATGGCCCTCTTCTCAGCCACGGCAGCTTCAGCCAGTCGTCCCAAGGCACTCAGAGGGGGAGTGGAGGAAAGCTTAGGGCGCTTTGTGAGTTGAGTCAGCGCCGAAGTGCTGGCTAAGGCTGATGAGGCCTCACGCTTCCTTTCAGAGGTCAATCCAGGAGCGGGTGGCTTAAGAAGATTGGTGGGGGCTTTGGAGTCGCTGGCTTGCCCCTTGTTGCCTAGAGCAATGAAATCCCCTGGAGGTGGATGGCCTGCGAATAAACAGCAGAAACAAAACACTGCCAAATTCAATTGTGTTTGTTTTTTGTTTGTTTTTTTACAAGCAATTTTGGAAGCTTTTTTATTTTTTAAAAATGTAAAGAAAAAGATTCCTCGAAAAAATTTTTAAATCGAGAAGAATATGGGAATAATGCCAGAAAAAGACACTATATCCACAACATGCAGCACTGTGGGGATAGAGACAAAAACTCCCCCAAAACACTACAAACTAAAAAGGAAAAGCTTGTATGTAGTGCATTAGTGTGACCTAAAAATAAAATGCAGAAAAAGACTCTGCAAAATGTGGCTACTTTCAGAAGAGCGGGTGTCACGCTCTGGACTCGCAGCGCAGCACCCGTCCTGATCTTCCAGCACTGCCAGGGTCGCATAGCATTATATTGATTTGTGATGCTATGTAACCAGAGATGAGCGAGCATGCTAGGCCGAGCGTACTCGGGAGCAATTTTCGAGTAGTAGCGTAAGCTTTTCAGAATCCGTACACTAATGCGTACAAATTACAAGATGCGTACGCATTAGCGCACAGATTAGAAGATGCGTACGCTACTACTCGAAAATTGCTCCAGAGTACGCTCGGCCGAGCATGCTCGCTCATCTCTATATGTAACCCTTAGAGGTCTGGAATGTATTGGATAACACTGACAGCACTGATAACACTGACAGCACTGATAACACTGACTTCCGGCAGTGCTGGAAGTTCAGAACGGGTGCTGCTCTGAGAGTCCGGAGCAAGACACTCACTCATCTGATAGCGGCCTAAGGAGGTTTTCCAAGTATGCTCTCTGATCTGACACTGGGCATGGGAAGATGAAAGGGCACACTGGGCACAGCTGGAAAGGCAACAGTCCTAAGTCCAGCTAGTATCCAACAAGGGTCCTATTAGTTGAAAAAGAACCTGTGCAGACACTTGCTGAGCTCTGTACGCTCGTCTCGGCAAATGTATCACCCAATGTGAAGCTGCGATTCTCGATGATCAATGTTAGATCGGGCAATGTTAGAATTCTTTACAAAGAGGACAAATCTGTGGTCCCTAAATAGTCACCTGTGTGAAACTGGGAGCAGAGCAATGTCTACACTCCGCAGAGCTCCGGTGAGTGCGATGGCTCCGGGGGTGCCGGGACTTGGAATAGGTCATCATTATATATCACTGGATAACCCCTTTAAAGGGCTTTTAATATTGATGACCTATCCTCTCTCCACTGACAAGAATACCTGCTTCAGCAAATTGAGTTGGTATGTGCAGGGGGAGTCGGGGGATATAGCTGTCAGCCGAACAACCCTTGCACCAACAGGTATTGAAGAGGTACGGACAGCTTTACAGGTCACTTATATAGTGGGTTAGTTACAATTTAGAAGTTATACAAATCTATGAAAATTAAATAAAAAAAAACAATGTGAGAATTAAAGGGGATTTGACAGAGAACATTCTTCACATTATGGACAACACTGATTTACCCGAGGATTTTCCCGCAGCGCTCGGCCGACGCACAGCAGTTGCCTTGGGGCGATTCATCCTGTCAACCCTATGGAAAATAAAGCAAAATGAAGAAAAATGAATAGGACGAGATGACATTTTACTAGAGAACTATTTTTTTTTCCAAATTCTGATGTATTCAATGTATGATCTTACTGGGATAGGGCCAGCGGCACTAGATTAGTAAGAAGAACTGAGGTTTACTGATCCAATGTAAACTCTAAACTACCATGGAAGACAAATATATTGGGACCCCATCATGGGTAGCCGTGCAGAGATTGCAAAAGCCAGTTGTATGTATCACCGCACCAACCCCAAAACCACGCAGTGCACCCCATGTACATGCACTGTATAACACCAAGGTGCACTGTGCCACCTCTTCACATTTCCAGTGTAAAAGTTATTATATTCTCTTGCTTCCACGTTATGTCCCCTCCACCCCAGGACGTTCAGTGACAATGCCTCCATCACAAAAAGCCTCAACACTGACCCACCGCAAACGGTCCCACGTGAACCCGCTTCCTAGGAAACGCTGAGGTCGTGTTACAGCGGTCCCACATTTTTACTGCCACCAATGGTCGCCATGTGGCCACCGGCTAAATCTACAAAATGAAAATAACCTTACCTAAAATATCTTCAAGCTATGGTGAAAGGACGAGCAGGAGGTTCTGGAAATCTTCTACATCTCACGTGCCTGCAAATGAAAAGAAATACGAGGCGTAAGCCAACATAATGCTTCTTTACTACCTGCTAATACTGCAATGTTCCTCTTCCTGGTGAAAAACTACTACTCCCAGCATGCTCTGACAGCTGACAAACTAAGGACTCTTTCACACGAGCGTCACGGATTAGGTCCGGATGCGTTCAGGAAAACTCGCACCATTTTGCAAGCAAGTTCAGTCAGTTTTGTCTGCGATTGCGTTCAGTTTTTTCCGCGCGGGTGCAATGCATTTTGATGCGTTTTTCACGCGCGTGATAAAAAACTGAAGATTTACAAACAACATCTCTTAGCAACCATCAGTGAAAAACGCATTGTATCCGCACTTACTTCAGGATACAATGCGTTTTTCACTCAGCCCCATTCACTTCTAGGGGCTGCGTGAAAAATGCAGAATATAGAACATGCTGCGATTTTCACACAACGCAGAAGTGATGCGTGAAAAAAAACGCTCATGTGCACAGAGCCATTGAAATGAATGGGTCAGGATTCAGTGCGGGTGCTCATGTGTTCACGTCACGCATTGCACCCGCGCGGAAAACTCACTCGTGTGAAAGAGGCCTAAGGGTTTTGCAACGGCTGGAGAGGCAGAGGTTGGGGAACACGGCTATAGTCATAGACAGGGAGTAACGACGTCCGTGTTCACTTATTACATAGAAGGAGAGAACCTTGAAAAGGACTTCCTAGGAGTCAATTGATGGAGCTCAAGATCTCTTCTAATTCTATCAAGTCATTATTAGCAGCTTCATCCACTGACAGCAAACAGTGATTTTGAAAAGGAACTAAGATACACAGTACACTACAAAATTACCGTACATATTTCAGTACAAGAAGGAGTGTAAGGACTTGCGCATGAGCGGTAGAAAATATTGTCCCCATAAAGAGACTGCTGTACTCCGGTAAGAAGTGCAGCCTCTTCCTAGGCCGGTGATGTCACGTTAATCGGTCACATGACCTAGGCGCAGTTCAGTCTCATTCAAGTGAATGGGGCAGAGCTGCAATACCAAGCGCAGCCACTATCCAATGGACGGCGCTGTGCTTGGTAAACTGCAAGGAGGCCGTTGCACTCACCAGATTGCCGTGGTTTCATCAAACAGCTGATTAGTGGGGGTGCTGGGAGTCGGACCCCCTGTCAATCTGATATTGATGACCTATCCCTAGTAGAGGCCATGAATATCCAATTCTCCTCAGGATAGGTCATCAGTATCTGATCGGTAAAGGCAACGCATTCTCAGCTCACCAAGCACAGCGCCATCCATTGTATAGTGGCTGTACTTGGTATCGCAGCTCAGCTCCATTCACATGGTCCAGAAAACAAGAAATTTGTGGCAAAAACCGCACAGAATCTGAGGCAAGTTTTTTACAGCACTTGCAGATTTTGGTGTCAATTTGCGTCGGATTTCACCCTCTCCGTTACTGCAGATTTGAAGTCTGCACAGCGGGTCAAATTATGCTGCGGAATCTTTTACGCATTGCGTGGATGAGATTTCTTAACATCTCATGCGCTTCGCTGTTGTGGAAAAAACACTGTGCATTTGGAGCGCGCAAAACTGTAAAGTAAACCCCCCCAAGAGCCCACATGCACGGGTTGCGTGCTTGAAACTTCACAGCATAAGCGCTCATGCACACGACTGCATGTATTTTGTGGTCCGCAAAAAAAAAACAAAAAACAGATGACATCTGTGTTACGTCGGTTTTTTTTTTTTTCTGATTCATTGTAACAATGCCTGCCCTTGTTCGCAAAACGGACAAGAATAGGACAAGTTCTATTTTTTCGCCGAACGGACTTGTGGACATACGGATACGGGATGCACACTGAGTCATTCCCGTTTTTTTGACGGAATGGTTCTGCATACGGGTTGCAAAAAAAAAAAAATTAAACGGAATGGAGACAGACAAATAATAAGTTTGTATGCATGAGCCCTAATACAGAACCAGCTGCGGACAGTGCGGACATTTTCAGAGCGTAAAGTGACTGGCAGTGCAGATTACGACAAATATTTTTGCGGATTTTCCATGCGGTTTTCCTTGCAAGGGACGAAATCGGGGAGAAATCTGTGTCAAAATCCGCAAGTAACACAGGAGGGGCGCACAGCACATACCGGGCATGCCGTCAGCAGCAACCAATCAGATTCAAGCTTTTTCTTTCTGACTTTATGGAAAATAAAAGCAGCAATCTGATTGATTCCTATGGACCTCTGATACATCTCCTCCAGAGAACAAGCAGAACATGAGAATTTTTAGGTTGCTGTCATGGTAGTCACTGTGCGACATTTCAATCACATGTCGCACGGCTAGCGCCATCTATAAAATCCCCAAAGACTTTTCCATACAAAACAGCCTATGCCACATACAAGGCACCGTACACACCACAAAAGGGCACCGGGAGAAGACGCAGACTATGCTCCGGCCCGTCCTACACCCGGGCTTCACACCGCCCCATCACTAGCTGCCTGTAACCGGAGCTTCAAGGTGAGAACGGGAATACTCGCTCCTCAGCACAACAATGCCATTCTACGCCGACTCCTCTCTACTTCCGGGTGGAGCGTCCTGGTGACGTCATTACAGCGCAAGGAC